>JARYGA010035035.1:0-53720 GCA_030545235.1 Helianthus tuberosus | reverse complement strand
ATTTAAATTTTCTACTCTACTATTTCTTATTTGAGAAGTAGAGGCTTTAGAAGATTCTGGTAAATCTACTTTATAATCAAGAGGAGAAATATATGATCTAGCAGAAATAGATTTCAAAAGAATGACATATTCATCTGAAAGATCTTTCCAAATATTAGGATTACTATAGTCATTACTTAAGTCATGAATTCTAAAAATTGTCATTCTTTTCATGATATTATAATTATTTTTCTTAATTTGGATATTATCAAAGACTTGTATATATATATATATATATATATATAAGGTAAGGTTCCAGCGTGAACAACCTCCCAATAGTGAACTGCGTGAACAAATCTTGACCGCTGATTAATATGATCTTGATTTTTTTAAAGGGGTGGCATGATTGTAATTAATAGATTAGATTTTATTGTTTTATTAAAATTAAAATGGTAGAAGTGTAATTATATTATTTTGCTTATTTAAAACCCGGAAAGAAAATTATTTCCAATAATAAGAGAGTAAATCCCGTAAATAGCTAACTTTTGCTTTATAAGATCTTTTTATATCAGTTTTATAACAAAATCAAAACAAAAAAAAATACCACTTTCTCTTTACACTTCATCGGCGACGACAGAGGCGAAACCCAAAAGAACGGCGTGTGTACTTTCTTAATCGCCGGAAAGTCCAACTTCTTCTTCGACAATCAAAGGTACAAAATGAAAATCTTAATCTTTATATGTTTTAGAAACTACTTGCATGTTCTGTTCCTTTTTTTGATGAAGTAAGAACACCAATCGAAATTAGGGCTTGAATGTTGTTGTATGAAAGTTGTTTATTTACAAAAATTAGGTACAATGGTTTGATTTTTAGTAGGAGTTAATCGATTCGGAGTAAGATTACGATGAAGAAGTTAATCAGAATTAGGGCTTGAATGTTGTTATGTTGTTCTTTTTTTAGTAGATTCTAAGTATGTTTCTTTGTTTTTCAAGAAAGATATAATCGTTCAGTACACCTGTGTACGATGTTTGCAATTCGGTTGATAATTTTGTTAAACTCGTGATGTACACCGGTGTATGCAGTGTTAAACTAGGATGAGATTTGTGCCGTTTGTTAATTATGTTGAATAAAAATTTGGTTAAACACAATGAGGGGTTTGTGCCATGTTTTTAATTGAGTTTATGATCGTCTGTGTGCTTAGTTATAAATGATTATGTTTTCAAAGTACACAAGTGTACTCGTTGCCCAATTTTGGGTACACTAGTGTATGTATATTATAAGATGAATTGAGAAGTGATATGTAATGCGTATTATGTGCCTTGCTTCCTAGGTATGTGGTATTTTTGGTTTAATAATAATATTAAATTTATGTACAATAACGTAATGTTAGTGCAATGGCTAAAGCTTTATTGCTGATTAATTTCATTTGTGTTTACATTTGTAGGTTCGAAACATAACAATGAGAAGACGTAAGTTTTAGATTTTTTGAAAGATGTCACGATTGAATTGATTGAATGTAGGTTGTAATGAATTTACTAGGAACGTATGTGATGTGTGCTAAACAGACTATGAAAATTAACTATATTAGACTCTCTAAGCTAGACACTAAAAAGCTTTAATTCTAGACTCGACCTAAAACCACACAATCGGCAAGTGTACCGATCAATGTAGTATAACCCTAGGAAGTCCGGATATCGAACCACGAGACTCTATGTATCACGTAGACTAGACTCTGACTAGACGCTGACAGACATGACTTAACTTGTTTATTTGTTTTTTTTTGGGGGGGGGGGGGTTACGGAAAACTAAGGAAATCTATATTAAACTACTAAATTAAACTAAAGCTAGACTAAGTACGAATAAAGACTAAGGACTTTTCTTATATGAGAACGAGACCACCTAGACAAGAATCCTGGATTGTTTTTAAAGAATTACCGATTAAGTTAAATGCATGAATTATGGAACCGGGATCTTCAAGTACTAAACCTATTAAGAACCAACTAAGCCCCTCGACCCTTCTCAAGGAGAAACCTGTGGAACTACCTAGGCCGTTAATCCTACCGGTTATTAGACGCCTTTCCAGTTGTCTAATTATTGTGTAAGTACCCTAATGTTGACCTACTCTTTTCCAATCATAGATCTAGGGTAGTTTGAAGTAATTAATTTGACTTGATAGACTAATAAAACCGACAGGTAAACCAAGACATGACTTTTTCCAAGGACTATCTAAAGCAATTCGCCGGGTAAGACCTACCAATAGCCCCTCACTTTCCAGGTATTAGGACTAGTAGAACACTAAGACTTAGCAAATTATAAAACCAGTTACTTCTAGGGGTTATTGCGCAATTCTCCCTAAAGAGTTAAGGTTTTCTAACGTGATATAGACACTCACCGAAATCCTAAACCCTAATATGACTCTACGTTGTGATAAAGACCGTCACTAAGAGTCATATGAAGCAAATAATAACAATAAACCAACTCAAAGCATGCATATACATCAAATCATTAAATCAAACCGCTAACTAAACACAATCAATCCATAACAATCATGCAATTAACAAAAACGGTAAAAACTTTATATTAATCCATTCATCAAGTCTAGGCGGTTTATAAGTTTAGCCAAGCATACTAAAACGTGAAAACAATCCAAAGAAATCTAAACCGGAATTCATTATAACAAAGTTCCAAGAAAAGTAATCGACAAAACAAGGGATTAGAAAACCCGATATATTATTCGATTCTTCGCCCTTGACTCGTACCAATGATTCCAACGCCTTGAGATCTCCGATTGTGCGCCAAGAATGCTCCAAGATTGCCCAAAGAAGTCTGATTTTCGTAATTAGGGTTCTCCTAAGTTTCTTGGGAGTTTCCATTAAAACCCTAACAGTCAATACACCTTTTCTTCGAAATAGGACCCTAGGCGTGACGCGAGGGGGCTAGGCGTCACGCGGCGCCTCCCTTTAATAAATATTTTATTATTTTCTTGATTTCCAGCTTCCAACTCGCGTACGAATCCCCCTTTTCTTCCAAACTGCTCGTTTTGACTCGTTTTCCATCACTTTAAGCCACGAGACCTGAAATCAAAGCTTAACGTCAGCAGTATCAAAATTCTAACCTAAACTAGACTCAAAACAACCGAAAACATACCAAAATATACACTATAAACATATGTACTTTGCAGTACATCAAACATCCCCACACTTACTCTTTTTTTCGTCCTCGAAAAAGAATTATGCAACGGAATCAGAGACGAAAACTCACTCGGATAAAAAGCATAGGTATATTTAATTAAAACCAAGACTTCCGTTAGCCGCGATTGCGAATATACTTGTCCCCTTAAACCCAAATCCGGTCCTAAGCCCTTATCATGTGATTTTAATTTAAGTGCGGTCAATCTACCTAGGGCCTCACGCTAGAATCAATGGTCCACCTACTCCCACCTCAAGCTTATAGGACTAAAAGAACGATCACTGGACCAATTCCTAACCGTCTTATATCAAAACCAAGAGAGTTTACAATCAATCTTTTTTTCTTTTTCCATTTTTTTTCTCTTTTTTTTTCGTGAGTCTAAACGATGCTTTCCCTAACCAAGAGGCAATCCGGCTGTAGAGTCGCTATCCCCAACCACAGATTACTTAGGTTTCGGTACTTTTTTTTTCTTTGCACGGTCGATTTCACACACCCTAGCGGTAATTCGGTTGTAGAGTCGCTATCCCCAACCCAAACTACATAGGAATGCATTACTTTCATTTAGTTTCTAGCTCACTTTATATTCCATTTTTTCTATTTTTGCATGACCACAAACTCTAACGGTTTTAACTTATAACGGTGCCCCTTATACTATTATCGGCAGTTTTAATTTCCCATATTTCCTAGGCGAAAACCCACTAGCAGACCGACAATTAAGGTATATTAGCTCAAAGGGACCTAAAACCAAACCCGGGCCTATCCACATATCCCTAACTAGACGCAAGCTCGATTTATTAAAACTCTTATTATTATTATTATTCGACCCCGAGCAACAATTCATCTTTTCTATCATTTTCCGTTTTAATTTGCAAACTTCTTTTTTATTCGAAAGACATTTTCTGATTTTTCAAATTTTTTTAGATTTTTCAAATTTTTTTTTTTTGATTTTTTTTAATTTTTTTGGTTTTGTTTTTCATATTTAAGACTCGATTATTTACAAGTATCCCATCCCCACACTTAGAGATTGCATTGTCCCTAATGCAAGAACGAAAATACGACTCAACAACTACCTAAAAATAAAAACAACTGCAAACGAAATAAATAAAAATATACAACAACAACAAAAGGGAAACGACTTAGCTGAGTATATGAGACTGTCAAAGTGCCAGTCGTTTCCACATAAGCCCTCCAATACCGAACGTGCTCAGCAAACAATACCAAACTCTCTCTCACACGAACGGAAAGCGGCTCCAATCATCAACCTAAAGGAAACATACCATACCAAGCAACCTACTACCCAACGTTCAACGTACCAACATCCGAAGTTCAAATGAAAAATAAAAATATGTGTCCTACTGATACAACCAAATCGAACTCCTAAAACAGCATAAAATAAAATAAACATGAAAGGATATATGCTGCTTCAGTCTGTCTCCATCACTCCTCATCTGACTCCTCCTCCTCCATATGCTGCACTCCCGAGCCTCCAACCTCCTGCCATCCATACTGTCCACCATAGCTATAACCACTCTGTCCACCCCACTGATCGTACCCCGGATACTGTCCATAGACGTACGGGGTCTGCTGCTCACCTCCATACTGTGGCGGAGGAAGTAAACCGGAAAAAGGTGGAGGAACATCTAATCTCATACCCGACATCATATACCTGAGCATGTCATCCTGGCGGTGGTGGCTCTGCATCGTCCACTGGTGATCAACTCTCATTCTGTTTTCTAGCTGATCAAATCGCTGCTGGGTCATGTCATAAGCAGCTTCAGGAGTGAATGGGCTAGGTCGTGGCTGTCGAATTGGTTGCTGTGGAGCTGGGACCTCACGCCTCTGCCTAGGTACCGGCTGTCGTGGCGGAGGAGCACCCTGTGAGTAATTCCATTCTAGCGGGTCCGAAGATATTAGAACACCCGCTAACTGTAGATCCGCAACACTCCAATAAACCGTTTCAAAACTCTCATGCATCTGCTCCGCCTTATATTTTGTGAAAGCCCGTAAATTCCTTGCCAACATAGCAATGCATGGCCTAAGATCCATCTCAACCCGTTTTCCTCCCCTACGAGGTCGATTACACGACCATGCGAAGAAGCTCGCCAAGTTCCAGTTCCTTTTCTCCACCATGCACATCAAAGCAAAAATATCCAACCAATTAGCCTTATTTTCACCCGACTTTCTTGCCACAACCGTAGTCGCCAATACATTCAGAATATACCTATGTATCGGATCACGAACTGATGTGATAAGGTTCGTGTTGGCGAACGGTTGGGTGGCAATTGTTTCCCAAAATCTAGCCAAATCCTCCGAACCCAAACAATTTGGCCGAGGATGATTGTACACACCCCTTAACCCATTAACAAACTCATCCGTCTGCACCCCCTCCGCCGTGTAGAAACCCAAAGCCACTCCAAACTGAGCAATACTCATCTCATACAAATTCCTGCCCAATGAGAATGAAACCGCGTTTTTCTCAGCAAAAGTACCCTCTTTATGATGGAAGGTACAATGGAACTCAAGTGTCAGCTCCATATACTGTGGCCAATGGCAATCCATTGCCGCTCTCAGTCTTGGCCCCAACAATTCCGCTACACGGTCACTAGCTCCCATTCCTTGCAACCATTCCCAATCAATCGTTCGATGTTCCAACATATTGGTTGGCACATATTTCACTAGTTTTTCCCTTTCCTCACTGTCTTCTTCAAAATCCAAGACTGGGTGATCAACTAGCCTCTCAACTCGAGAATACACTCTCCTATCGTTTCCACGATATCGGATCTTCCTTTTCCTTGGGTTAAAGGATGAGCCTTCACCTGACATGTTTCTGCAAAACACGAAAAATTTTGACAAGAAAAACAATGCAGAGTGTTAGTAATCACAAACTATTTTTGGTGTTTTTAATTTTTTTTATATTATAATGTACATTCAAACAATGGCCGTACAGCATTTCGTTCGCGGCCGTTGTTTGAAACCGAATGACTCTATCGAAAAACAACTTAAAAACAAACCGAACTCCGCCCGAATGGAGATTGAGTACGAGCGAAACGGTTTAGTAATCAAGTGATGCAACAATACGACTATAATAAGACTCTAAACACACCAAAATGACTCGTACCACACAAACGATGCTAACGACACAAAACTCGACACTAAGACGCAAAATACAACCAAACTTAGGATCATACCCTCTCCCGGCACTTTGCTCGCCCTCGAGCAATCCCAAGTGCCGAAACATTATCAAACAAAGCTAAATGTGGGAGCAACGGATACGAGCCGCAAAGTTATTAAAAATCACGTTGTTGAATGAAAAAGTGTGACTCGTATCCCCACACTTGAGCTTTACACGTGAGAGTTTGAAACTTTTAAACCATAAAGCGACGTTTTGGGCAACAAAAGCCGTTTAGAAAACTAATTAGATTTGCAAAAATCAGTTCAAAAACCTATTTCTTTTAGCAAAAACTTCTTAGTGGTAGCCAAACAAACCCATAAAGCTCAAACACGTGGCCTAAATGTCCAAACATACCCCACAAGTCTCAAACATCCCCAAGTAAACCAACCCGAACCATCCGCAAGCTCCATTCTGTGTAAACATCCAAACAAAAACCACCCGCATACCACTAGCATCATTAACGGCTCAAAAATCTCAACTTTAGCAAACTACCCAAACCCTAGACCTAAAACAAGACTAACCCGACAATACAAATGAGAAATAAAGTTACCTACTAACGAGAAATCACAGAAATCATACATTGGATTCGGATTTAGCAAGAAAAATGAAACCTTGAACTTGTGGTGCACGAGTTTGTCCAAAAACATGAAAATGTATCGCGATTTCGGGTGAAATTGATGGTGGGTATTGTAGGGAAAGTGATTGTGGTGATGTAGGAAGAAGAATGGAGTGATTTGGTGGAAAAATAAGCAAGATATGGTGATTTTAGTGTGTTTGCGACTAGGGTTTCGAAATGGTGAGGAGGAAAGGAGTTATGCAGCAATAGGGTAAAAAAAGAACACTTAAACCGGTCCAGGGGGGCCTCGCGCGACGCTAAAGGTGAGGGGGGGCCTCGCGCGACGCGGCGCCACCAAAAACAATTAAATTTGAACATTTACCCTAGACGTGACGCTAAGGTCCTAGGCGTCACCCCTGGGGTCGTTTTTTACAGAATGTTACGTGAAAATTGTCCTTTCATGCCTTAGAATTTTTTTCAAAACCTTTCCTCACCATCCAAAACTCCTAATTTTTTTTCTAAGTATCAAGGAAACATACCTGGGACCTCTTTTCTCATGCTTCTTCCGTTCCATAGCGGTGACGAAACCTGCGAAATTCTCAACGACACAAAACAAACACCGAAAATCTACGAAAATACTTGTTAGAACACGAATATACTCAAACGATGACTCTTATACAAACAATACAAAATGTACACTTGGGCTTTCACCCAAAACACTAATTGGTGGCTTTAGGTGGGATTTCGAGAGGAGTTACCTCCCTCACATCCTTGTTTATCGCTCCTCCAATGTAATGTTTCAAACGATGGCCATTCACCTTCCAAGTACGACCATCCTTCTCATCCATGATTTCCACCGCTCCGTACGGAAACACATAATGAACCATATAAGGTCCCGAGCACTTCGATTTCAACTTACCCGCAAAAAGCTTCAATCTCGAGTTGTAGAGAAGCACTTTGTCGCCTTTGCTAAACTCCTTCACTTTTCTCAACCTTCCATCATGTAACAACTTCGTTTTCTCTTTGATTCCCAACGACCGAGCATACGCCGTATCCCTAAGCTCTTCAAGCTCATGAATTTGAAAGAAACGCTTCCTAGCGGCTTCGGTCATGTCTAAATTAACGGTTTTCAAAGCCCAAAGCGCTCTATGCTCTAACTCTACGGGGAGATGACAAGCTTTCCCATAGACGATCATAAAAGGTGTGGTTCCTAAAGGAGTCTTGTAAGCGGTTCTAAATGCCCACAATGCATCGTCTAGCTTGTCGGACCAATCTTTCCTATTTTTACCCACTGTTTTCTCTAAGATTCGTTTAATACCGCGATTTGCATTCTCCACTTGTCCACTTGTTTGTGGATGGTATGCGGTAGACAAACGATGAGTGACATCGTAGCGTGCAAGCAATTTCTCCATCAATGCATTGCAAAAGTGAGTGCCACGGTCACTAATTAAGGCTTTAGGAGTACCGAATCGGGAAAAGAGCTTTTTGAGAAATTTCAAAACTACTCGGGCTTCGTTTGTGGGAAGAGCTTGAGCCTCAACCCATTTAGATACGTAGTCAATCGCCACGAGTATATAACGATTTCCCTTGGAGTTTGGGAATGGTCCCATGAAATCGATGCCCCAAACGTAAAAAACTTCCACTACTTGTATGGGATTTTGAGGCATCTCATCTTTGGCGGAAATATTTCCGGTTCGTTGACATGCATCACACATCTTCACGAACTCCTCGGCATCCTTAAGAACGGTAGGCTAATAGAAACCACAATCGAATACCTTCTGGGCGGTGGTGTGTGCACCATGATGTCCTCCCGTGAGGCCTTCATGCACATGCGTATGATGTTCCACCCCTCCTCTCTCGACACACAACGTCTAAGAACTCTATCTCCTCCTATCCTAAAGAGAAAAGGATCGTCCCAAACATACTTTCTCGCCTCGCTAATGAATCGCTTCCTTTGTTGTGTAGACATCCCTTTCACTACATTGCCACTAGAGAGATAATTTGCTAAGTCGCAAAACCATGGCAATCCTTCTTTCTCGGCCTCAACAAACTCTATAGACTCGTGAGGGAACGTGTCTCCAATATCCTCCTCACGAATCTCTTCCCTTTTGGGATCTTCTAGTCGCGATAAATGATCGGCTGCCACATTCTTGGCCCCTCTCTTGTCCCTAATCTCAATATCGAACTCGCTAAGCAAAAGAATCCACCGAATGAGTCGGGGTTTAGCGTCTTTCTTTTGAAAAAGAAAACGTAACGCGGAGTGGTCGGTGAAAACAATTGTCTTGGATAAAACGAGGTACGAGCGGAATTTATCAAAAGCGAAAACTACGGCTAAAAGCTCTTTTTCCGTGGTAGTGTATTTTTCTTGAGCATCATTGAGCGGTTTGCTCGCGTAGTAAATGGGGTGGAAGTGCTTATCCTTTCTTTATCCTAATACCGCTCCAACGGCATAGTCACTCGCATCGCACATTAGCTCAAACGGCAAGCTCCAGTCGGGCGAGATAAGAATAGGTGCACTAACCAACTGTTCCTTCAAGAAGTTGAAGGCCTTAAGACACTCTTCGTCAAAGACGAATGGAACATCTTTCTCTAGCAAATGGGTCATGGGGCGAGTAATTTTTGAGAAATCCCTAATAAAACGCCTATAGAAGCCCGCATGCCCTAGAAAACTCCTAATTGACTTAACACTCGTGGGTGGAGGTAACCTACTAATGGTATCTATTTTCGCACGATCTACCTCAATACCCTCTCTCGATATCTTATGCCGTAACACTATACCTTCCGTCACCATGAAGTGACACTTCTCCCAATTTAGCATAAGCTTCGTCTCCACACACCGCTTCAACATCCTCTCCAAATTCTTCAAACATGTATCGAAAGAGTCACCATAAACTGAAAAATCATCCATGAAAACCTCCATGGAAGTCTCTATCATATCCTGAAATATGGCAACCATGCAACGCTGAAAAGTAGCTGGAGCGTTACATAACCCAAATGGCATGCGTCGGTACGCATAGGTGCCATAGGGGCATGTGAAAGTGGTCTTGTCCTGATCCTCCGGTGCTATGGGGATCTGGAAGTACCCGGAAAAGCCGTCGAGAAAACAATAGAATTGTTGACCGGCTAAACGCTCCAACATTTGATCTAAGAAAGGCAATGGGAAGTGGTCTTTTCGGGTGGCATCATTCAACTTTCGGCAGTCGATGCACACTCGCCATCCCGTGACCGTGCGGGAAGGGATAAGCTCGTTCTTTTCGTTCATGACAACGGTCATCCCCCCCTTCTTGGGGACAACCTGTGTGGGACTAACCCATGGAGAATCGGAAATGGGATAGATCATCCCGAGATCTAGGAGTTTAAGAACCTCCTTCTTCACTACATCTTGCATGTTGGGGTTAAGCCTCCTTTGGGGTTGCACCACCGGTTTATAATCATCCTCCATGAGTATCCGGTGGGTGCAATAGGAAGGGCTTATGCCCTTGATGTCGGACAACCTCCATGCAATGGCCTCTTTGTTGGCCCTCAACACATCCAACAACCTCAATTTCTCACTTTCCTCTAACTCGGATGAAATAATGACGGGTAGCTCGGAACCCTCCCCTAAGAAAGCATACTCTAGATGAGATGGAAGTACCTTAAGTTCTAAGGGTGGGGGTTGGGTGGTGTCATCACTAACGGCTAATACATCGAGGATTAAAGGAATCCCCTCCTCTTCAACTTCATCTACACTCTCCAACTCCTCTTCTACCTTCTCTCCTACCACTAGGTCCGCTCCACTAATGTACTCTAAGCAATGGTCGACACACGAGATGAACGAATTCAAAAAGTAGACGGAATGACAAGGACCGCTATAGTCATCCGAACCATTCGGGTGGTTCATGGAACGCTCTATCTCAAATGTGACTCTCTCCTCACCGACCCTAAGAGTGATCTTACCATCATGAACGTCTATAAGGGCCTTAGCGGTACATAAGAAAGGACGACCTAGTATAATGGGGACTCTCTTATCCGCTTCCATATCAAGAATTACGAAATCGACGGGAAACACGAATTTGTCTACCTTAACTAGCAAGTTCTCAACTATACCCCTAGGGTATTTAACGGACCGATCGGCTAAGGACAATGTCATTCGGGTAGGTGCAAGTTCTCCTAGGTCTAGCTTCTCATAAAGAGAAAAGGGCATCAAGTTGATGCAAGCACCTAAGTCGGCCAAAGCTCTAGTGTTGGTATTATTACCGAATAGACAAGGAATGGCGAAAATACCGGGATCGGTAAGCTTTTCGGGGAGCTTATTTAACACAACGGCGGAACATCCCCCTTTCAACGGAACGTTAGACAACTCTCCTAACTTCTCTTTGTTCCTAAGGAGATCTTTCAAGAATTTCGCGTATTTAGGCATCGATTGAAGTGCCTCGATAAACGGAAGATTAATCTTCAATTGCTTGAAGATGTCTAGAAATTGCCCGTATTCCCTTGAGTATTTTTGGTTCTTAAGGCGTGAGGGAAACAGAATATACGCATGGTCCACTAAAGGTGAAGGTCTAACGTCTATGGGGGTTTTCTCAACTTTCTTCTCACTTTGAGACTCACCGGGCTGTGCGGTACTTGCTGGGCTTAGCCTCTTTTGCACTTTGCCGGGAGCCTCCATTTCGATCTCTTCATCTATGATATCTCCCTCTTCATCAACCACTCTCTCCTCGACTCTAGGTTTTCCTACGGTCTTGCCACTACGGGTGGTAATGGCTTTAGCATGGGCATTAGGGTTGGGTTGGGTGTTACCCGCAAACTGACCGGGTAGTCTCTCCTCTAATTTTCTAGACATATCCCCTACAAATCTTTGAAGGTCTTGGAAGGAGGCTTGATGGTTCTTAAGCATGAGATCATGTTCACTAAGGGTCTTTTGAGTGGTTTGATCCCTAACAATTAGTTGACTCATCATGGACTCCATTCTTTCTATGCTACCCCCAAAATCAAAACTTGGACCTTGACCTGTTTGACCTTGGTTATTTGACCCCCCATCCTTGACCTGCCCATTGAACCCTTTGTTGAACTGCCCACCTGAACCCCCACCAAAAAGTGAACTGTCACGGCCCCCGACCCGGTTTGACCCGTTTCAGGAGCCGCGGGACAGAAAATCCCGTGGTATTTATTTAATTGAATTAACAGAGGAAGATTTGAACAGGATCGTTTTAAAACTGCAATTTCTCGATTATTTTATTTCACAACTTGGGATAAACCCCGGTAATTTACAATCATATGATTTCACGGAGAAATCTTTATTTTTCCAAAACATGTTTCTTTATTTTATACTGAGCCACTTCCTTAAGCTTGTAGTGCTTCGCGGCACTTTTCTTGGATCACAACAGATCACCTGAAACGTGTTTGAAAAAAGGTTTTGTCAGCGAGAAATACTGGTGAATCATTCTTTTTACTAAAACGACACGTTTGTTATAATTTACAGTATTAAGAGCGATTACAATGTTTCCATATATCAACCAACTACCCACAGTATTTGTCACTCGAACATCCATCGGTAACCTCAGAGTCCAATGGTGTCTGTGACTATGGTCATATCACCCCTTGGCTAACTCGTTGTCCAATGGTGAAGTTTATCAAGTAATGTATACAAAACCCCACATACCGGCTGTAATTTGGTGACTACAAAGACTTAATCCCTGTAATTATAACCTTGAAAATAAACATGCTTTTGAAATCAATTTGATAAAAAGAGAATGACTCACATTGCAGATTTTATATGAGCAGAGCTTAGCCTACTGATTAGCCTTTTAACCTAAATTTAATAACATGCACACGAACTCCGTTAGTAACTAATACAGCATTTACGATAACTCACGAGATTAAACTTTCACAACGAATGACAAAGTGCGATACTTAAACATCCATCGTATTCACGACGAATGACAAAGCATAAACCCTAATGTGGGCATCACTTAAACATCCATTGGATAATTTAATCGATCGGACATTGAATCGTAGCAGCGATCGAGTTAATACCCGGTATTGGAGTAGCGCCTCGCTAATATAATTGATATTTTCGACTTCAGAGTACTAAAACTTCGTTTTTGAAAGTTCGTTTCGACACCATCAGACTGTGCATGCAACTAGCTATTTATAGCTAAAATTAGGGTTTCACGCGGCCCGCGTAAACCCAAGGTTAACATTTACGCGGCCCGCGAGGCCGCCTAGTCTATGAGTAGCCTTGATTGGTCATCAGTAGGTGTGACACGTAGGCGACACTTGGATCCGGAACACTTATCCGGTCAAACATGAGTTGACGCGGCCCGCGTAAGACATAGCTTGTCTTTTACGCGGCCCGCCTGAGAACCATATTTCTTGTTTTCTTAATTTTTTTATGTACAATATGGTTTCAGGGGTTCGTGTTTTTACTTACGGGTATTTTTAGGAAAATTTTGAGAGTCCTTACATTCTCCCCGCCTTATTTAGAATCTCGTCCTCGAGATTCATCGGAATAGGTGAGGATACTTTCGCTTCATCTCTGATTCCAGCTCCCAAGTGTATTCAGGTCCTCTCTTTGAATCCCACTTGACTTTAACCAATACCAACCGTTTGTGTTTGAGAAATTTCACCTTTCTGTCTTCTATCTGAAGAGATTTCTCAACAAATTTTAACTTTTCGTTTACCTCTATATCTTGAAGAGGTACTACCAGAGATTCATCTGATAGGCATTTCTTGAGGTTAGATACATGAAATACATCATGTACTCTAGCTAACTCCTCTGGTAGTTGTAATCGATAAGAAACAGGTCCTATACGTTGGATTACTGGAAATGGTCCTACGTATCTTGGACTTAATTTTCCTTTCTTACCGAATCGAACTACTCCTTTCCAAGGAGAAACTTTCAATAGTACTTTGTCTCCAATTTGGAACTCTAGTGGTTTTCGTCGATTGTCAGCATAGCTCTTTTGACGATCTCGAGCAGTCTTTAATCTTTCCTTGATATGTGTGATTTTGTCAGTAGTTTCTTGCACAATCTCCGGTCCTGACAATTGACTTTCTCATATTTCTGCCCAACAAACTGGAGTTCTGCACTTTCTTCCATATAGTGCTTCAAATGGGGCAGTTTCAATACTTGAATGATAACTATTGTTATAGGAGAATTCAATTAATGGTAAGTGGTCATCCCAATTTCCACCAAAATCTATTACACATGCTCTGAGCATGTCTTCCAGAGTTTGGATTGTCCTTTCACTTTGTCCGTCTGTCTGAGGATGATATGTAGTACATAAATTTAGTCGAGTTCCCATTGCTTCTTGGAAACTAGTCCAAAAATGGGAAGTGAAACGACTATCCTGATCCGAAACAATGGAGAGTGGAACTCCATGTAAGGATACAACTTCATCTACATACAACTTTGCCAACCTTTCCATGCTAAAGGTTTCTTTCATAGGTAGAAAGTGAGCTGATTTGGTTAATCGATCTACAATTACCCAAATCGCATCATTACCTTTTCTGGTTTTGGGTAACTTAGTAACAAAATCCATTGTTATGAGTTCCCATTTCCATACTGGCATTTCTAATTGTTGTAGTAAACCTGAAGGTTTCTGGTGTTCTGCCTTAACTTGCGAACAAGTAAGACACTTAGAAACATATCTAGCTATGTCCTTTTTCATTCCTATCCACCATAAATTTTTTCTCAAATCTTGGTACATCTTATTGTTTCCTGGATGCATGGTATACCTAGATTTATGGGCTTCTTCTAAAATTTTATCTCTTAAATCTCCTTGTTTAGGTACCCAAATCCTGCTTTTGTGGAATCTCCAAATTCCATCAGCTCCTTGTTCTAATTCTTTTATTCGTCCCTTCATTCCTTCAGTAGCATCCTCTATTGCTGTTTCTTGAACATTCTTCAATTGCTCCATTAAATCTAATTGTAGATTTAATCTGAGAGCACGAACTCGTCTTTGGTTCTCATGATACTTACGACTTAAGGCATCTGCAACTACATTTGCCTTTCCTTCGTGATATTGAATATCACAGTCGTAGTCACTTAGGATTTCCATCCATCTCCTTTGCCTCATGTTCAACTCTTTTTGCCTAAATATGTACCTTAAACTTTTATGATCTGTATAGACAGTGAATTTACTTCCGTACAGGTAATGTCTCCAAATCTTAAGGGCAAAAATTACGGCTCCTAATTCTAAATCATGAGTCATATAATTCTCCTCGTGCTTTTTCAATTGTCTTGATGCATATGCAATTACCTTCTTGCGTTGCATCAGTACACATCCTAATCCTAGTTTTGAAGCATCACAGTAAACTTCAAAATCTTCGGTTCCTTCTGGCAAGGCTAGGATTGGGGCATTTGTTAACTTCTGCTTCAAGATTCTAAAGGCTTCTTCTTGTTTAGGTCCCCATTCAAACTTAACTGCTTTACAGGTTAGCTTAGTTAATGGTACAACTATTTTGGAAAAATCTTTAATAAACCGTCTATAGTATCCTGCTAAACCTATAAAACTTCTAATTTCCATTGTGGTTTGCGGAACCTTCCATTTGGTAATTACCTCTATCTTAGCAGGATCTATGTGAATACCCTCATGATTCACCATGTGTCCTAGGAATTGCACTTCTTGCAGCCAAAATTCACACTTTGAGAATTTGGCGTAAAGCTTTTCTTTTCTTAACAAAGTTAAGAGTGCATGTAAGTGCTGACAATGCTCGTTTTGACTTTTTGAATAAATAAGTATATCGTCTATAAAAACAATTACAAATTTATCCAAATATGGTTTACAGATTCTATTCATCATGTCCATGAATGCGGCAGGAGCATTCGTTAACCCAAAGGGCATGACTGTAAACTCGTAATGACCATACCTAGTTCTGAAAGCAGTTTTAGGTATGTCTTCTTCTTGTACTTTCAATTGATGATATCCGGAACGTAAGTCGATCTTAGAAAAATATCTAGCTCCTTGAAGTTGATCGAAAAGATCATCAATCCTAGGTAATGGGTATCGATTCTTAATTGTAACCTTATTCAATTCTCTATAATCAATACACATTCTCATCGAACCATCCTTCTTCTTCACAAACAATACTGGTGCTCCCCAAGGGGATGAACTAGGTTGTATGAAACCTTTACTTAGTAATTCATCTAATTGCTTTTTCAGTTCTAACATTTCTGTAGGTGCTAACCGATAAGGTGCCTTAGCTATCGGTATAGTTCCTGGAATTAGATGAATTCTAAATTCTACTTCCCTATCGGGTGGTAATCCTGGTAACTCTTCTGGAAATACATCCGAGTATTCTGAGACTACAGGAATTTCCTTAAGTTCCTTACCCTTAGTGCTAATGATTACCGAAATCATATATACTATTCCTTGCTTTCGTTCATAATTAGCAACTTTCATTACTGATATGAACTTCATGGGTTTACGTGATTTATCTCCTGTAATCATAATTACTTCCCCAGTAGGTTCCTGAATTTCTATAGAGTTTTTATCACAAAGGATTCGAGCATGGTTGGCTACTAACCAATCCATTCCTAACACAACATCGAACCCAGCTAGATTCATTGGTAATAGGTTTGCATGAAATTTATAACCTGAAAGTTCTATATTTTAATTTTTGCAAAACCTTATCTATTTTGATAAAATTCCCATCTGCTGTTTCGACTGTAAAAATCTGCCTAAGGTTGGTTAAGGGTAAATTAAGAGCTTGGCAGAATGAAGTATTTATAAAACTTTGGTTTGCACCAGAGTCAAATAATACTTTTGCGTATCTGTTGTGGACTAAGAACGTACCAGCTATCACGTCAGGAATTAACTCGGCTTCCTGAGTAGTTTACTGGAAGGCTCGAACATTCTTCTTGGTAGCTCCATCGGCCGGCTTGGCTTTGTTGTCTACTGGTTTGACCAATTTAGGACATTCTGTTTTGAAATGCCCATTTTCTCCACAGTTATAGCACATCCTGGTTTTCTTTCTGCAGTATTCTTCGCGATGTCCTATAGTTTTGCAAAAGTTGCAGATTACATTGCATCTTCCATAATGTTTCTTTTTGCAATTCCTGCAGAACGGCGGAGTTGAAGATTGCCCTGTTCCTCTTTTCCTGAAGCTACTTTTATTACCCGTACGAAATCCTTGGGTAATTTTCTGAGCCAGTTTCTTTTTCCTGTTTTCATCTCTTGTGCGTACCAGTTCGTCAGTTAGGGTGTTAGCTAATTCTACCGCATCATCAATAGTACGAGGTCTCACAGCTTTAACGATATTACGGATTTCGCTAATCAATCCCCAAATATAGTGAGAAATGAGTACCGGTTCTGGCGAAGCCAGTGTTGGTACCACTCTAGCATATTCAAAGAATGTCGAAGTATACCCACGACAATCTATACCCGTTATACGATGATTTAGGAACTTATTTGCCATTTGATCTTTTTCGTATTCGGGACAGAATTTTCTTTCTATTAAATGCTTAAATTCTTCCCAATTCATGGCGTAGGCCATATTTCTTCCTTTAGCTTGAAGTACCGTGTTCCACCATTCTAGCGCCCCTTCTTTGAAAAGATTTGACGCGTACATGACCTTGTCGTTTTCAGCACATTTACTTATTATGATTACTGCCTCGGTTTTCTCGAACCAACGCAGTGCCGCAGTCGCTCCTTCATTGCCTGCAAATTCAATGGGTTTACAAGCAAGAAATTCTTTGTAAATGCAACCAGATGTTGCGGCTTTCATTTTCTTAGGGAGTGGAGCCTGCCGTGGATCATTATTGTGATTAGTATGACTACCGCCTCCGTTTACGCTATTACTGAAGTCATCTTCAGAAATACGTTTGCTAGGAATGATTTGTTGAGGTTCAACAGGTTTCTGGGCAGCAACAAGTATTGCTGGAATAGCATTGGCTATTCCTTGAGCAACAATATTTTCTATATCTTGCCTAGTCATAAATTGATCCTCCGGATGTTGCTCAGAATGGTTAATCTCGTTTACTGGTTCATTATTAGCGTTTTCCATCTGATAATTAATATATATAATTTATTAGTATCGAATAAATAACAATTATACACAAATAATCATATAAATTTCACAACACACATATAGCAAAAACTATCGATTTCTCGATTCCCATTTTTATATTTTATAATATGTATCATTACACACTTTTATCTTACAAAGTTTTATTTTATAGTTATTTTACAGACTATATTCTACTTATTTATTTTACAACCACAGTTTCACATTTTCACACCACACCATCCCTCGTCGGTTGGTATTTCAGTAACGACGTTCCCTCTCGTCATATTTCCAGGAGATCTGTTCTCCTACTTCCCTGATCCTATTTCCTGCATCCACCAGCTCCTCGCCAAAGTGGCGGAGTTCAGCTAGATTTTCATTGCTCATGGGTGGATTTGGTATAGGTTCTGGGTCGAACTGAGGAAGAAAGGAATAAGGACTGTTGAGCAGGTTTTGGAACTGCCAGTCATTAGTCCACTACTCGTCCATTCCTAGAGGTTGGGTGTGGATTATAGGTTCTGGGATTGCTGGTTCTAAGTTTATTGGTAGTTGATTTTCAACAGGATAAGAGTAAAAATTATTATTGACAGGCCTGACTATATCACAGCTTGCCAATGCGCGATCCAATTCATCCTGAAATGGTAACTCCTCAACTTGTCTAGAGCTTTCCCCAAGTTCCATCTGATTTTGCCTAGAACCTTCCCCAAACTCCTTTTCCATCTTCCTAAAACTTTCCCCGACTTCAATCCCCTTTCCTTTATCTAAGGGATTTTCTATTTTAGGAATTCTCCTAGTTGTGGGTTTCCTCCTACGCACACGCCTCCATCCTATAAATCTTCTCCTTTTCTTAGGCTTGGGTTTCTCTGGAGGTGAAGCGTTGAATTCCATAGGTTCTTCTATATCGGGTATGTAACCAGTAAAATCTCGGGAAACCTCTATCTTCACCGGATAGAGATTTAGATTTTGAAGGGCTTCAGACAAGTCGTTCATGCTGTTTATCATATATGCAAAATAAAAATTGCTAAGTTAAATTTTATAATAAAATTTCATAGATAACCTTTAAATATTATCGCATACCATGTGATAAATTTCAATACAAAGAACAACTGACATATTTAGGGTTTACTGTAACTTATTTATTTACTGGATAAGGTTTCTGACTTGTAGGTGATAAAGGTTGCTAAAACTTGAGTCAGAGTATTTAAAGATTTGCATTTACTGCTACAGTGGCTAGCATATAGATCTGCCCATTTTTCATCTAACTGGTCTTCCCAAGGTGGTTTACTGGTTAATTCCTGGGTTTCCTGGTTAACTTTCTTTTCTCGGGATTTCTTTATTTTCTCCTGACTTTTCCTAATAATCAAACTTCTTTTATTAGGAGAAAGTGGTTCCTCGTAGGGTGCCTTTCGAACAAATATTCCCTCATCAATATTTGTTGGGTATTTTGAGGAATTTGTTTGGGATGAACTTCCCTTCTCTTTTGATGACCTATCTAATTTAAGATAGATATTTGAAAGCTTTTGCTTACCCATACTGTAAACAAATATTCAAATAATAAAACATATAATCACAAAAATGGTAATTAAGTATTTTCTAAATACTTAATAGGCTTAAATCAGTGGCTCTGATACTACCTTTTTCTGTCACGGCCCCCGACCCGGTTTGACCCGTTTCAGGAGCCGCGAGACAGAAAATCCCGTGGTATTTATTTAATTGAATTAACAGCGGAAGATTTGAACAGGTTCGTTTTAAAACTGCAATTTCCCGATTATTTTATTTCACAACTCGGGATAAACCCCGGTAATTTACAATCATATGATTTCACGGAGAAATCTTTATTTTTCCAAAACATGTTTCTTTATTTTATACTGAGCCACTTCCTTAAGCTTGTAGTGCTTCGCGGCACTTTTCCTGGATCACAACAGATCACCTGAAACATGTTTGAAAAAGGTTTTGTCAGCGGGAAATACTGGTGAATCATTCTTTTTACTAAAACAACACGTTTGTTATAATTTACAGTATTAAGAGCGATTACAATGTTTCCATATATCAACCAACTACCCACAGTATTTGTCACTCGAACATCCATCGGTAACCTCAGAGTCCAATGGTGTCTGTGACTATGGTCATATCACCCCTTGGCTAACTCGTTGTCCAATAGTGAAGTTTATCAAGTAATGTATACAAAACCCCACATACCGGCTGTAATTTGGTGACTACAAAGACTTAATCCCTGTAATTATAACCTTGAAAATAAACATGCTTTTGAAATCAAATTTGATAAAAAGAGAATGACTCACATTGCAGATTTTATATGAGCAGAGCTTAGCCTACTGATTAGCCTTTTAACCTAAATTTAATAACATGCACACGAACTCAGTTAGTAACTAATACAGCATTTACGATAACTCACGAGATTAAACTTTCACAACGAATGACTAAGTGCGATACTTAAACATCCATCGTAT
Organism: Helianthus tuberosus; assembly: GCA_030545235.1. NCBI lineage: Eukaryota > Viridiplantae > Streptophyta > Magnoliopsida > Asterales > Asteraceae > Helianthus > Helianthus tuberosus. Next base: position 33,367 of record JARYGA010035035.1, on the reverse strand, counting down.
TCACAACGAATGACAAAGCATAAACCCTAATGTGGGCAGCACTTAAACATCCATTGGATAATTTAATCGATCGGACATTGAATCGTAGCAGCGATCGAGTTAATACCCGGTATCGGAGCAGCGCCTCGCTAATATAATTGATATTTTCGACTTCAGAGTACTAAAACTTTGTTTTTGAAAGTTCGTTTCGACACCACCAGACTGTGCATGCAACTAGCTATTTATAGCTAAAATTAGGGTTTCACGCAGCCTGCGTAAACCCAAGGTTAACATATACGTGGCCCGCGAGGCCGCCTAGTCTACGAGTAGCCTTGATTGGTCATCAGTAGGTGTGACACGTAGGCGACACTTGGATCCGGAACACTTATCCGGTCAAACATGAGTTGACGCGGCCCGCGTAAGACATAGCTTGTCTTTTACGCGGCCCGCCTGAGAACCATATTTCTTGTTTTCTTAATTTTTTTATGTATAATATGGTTTCAAGGGTTCGGGTTTTTACTTACGGGTATTTTTAGGAAAATTTTGAGAGTCCTTACATGAACTTTGGCCCCTATTTGGGTTTTGAGCCATTTGAAAGCCAGGGGGTCCATTTGAGCGAAAAGTGTTATTATTAAAGTTATTATTATTATTACGCCAACCCGACCCAAAATTATTATTACCACCAAAACCGCTAGGTTGACCTCTACCAAACCCTCCTCCTACAAAATCGACCTGCTCCTCACCAACAAGTAATGGACACGCACCCGTGTCGTGACCCCCTCGACAATACTCACATTTGTCTACCTTAGCCTTGATTTCTTTAAGTTCCCTAGACATGTTTTCCAAAACAGAGGCTAAACTAGGATCCATGGTGACATGGTTCACCCCTCGGGCGGGTGCACTAGTGGTGGCATTGGTACTACCACTTTGATACCTCTGATCGGATCGTGATTGGGATTGAGACTGAGCAAATGCCTCAAAACGCTCTAAACACTCAGCAACTGTAAGAATACCCATCATATGCCCCCCCCCCCCGCATTAGTATCGAACCTATAACGAGCCTCTTGTGTGAGACCGTTATAGAATTTCTCACAGAAAGCCCAATCGGAAAGACCATGCTGGGAGCAACGAGCACAAAGGTTTTGGAAACACTCCTAAGCAAGGTAGTAAGGCTCGTCGGGCTCCATGCGGAAGGAGTGGATTTGGTCTCTAAGACGTGAGGCTTTAGCGGGTGGGAAATATTTGTTCAAAAAGGCTTGACGAAGCCCCGCCCATGTGGTAAAGGTACCGGTTGGTTGAGAGTCCAACCAAGTAGCCGCACGGCCGGCTAATGAGAATGGGAAAAGCTGTAGGTAGGTGGCATCGTTGGGTGCACCGTGAAGGCTAAAAGTAGCTAGCATACGAGAGAAATGGTTGATGTGGGCCGGGGCGTCCTCATCGTCTCGGCCATGGAATTGGATGGTATTGGTGATAGCCTGCATGGCATAAGATGGAATCTGCCATGAATTTTCATTAACTTTGGGTGGGACGGTGATGGGTGAAGCAAGGCCGGTGAAATTCTGAGTGGCTTGCTGATGGACAGTTTGCCTATTGTTGGCCATTGGTTCTAAGTTTTCTAGTTCGCTAGAGGTACTAGAAGTGGGACTATTGGGTGGGGAATCCTTAGGTGAATGGTTTGGTGAAGGTGGTGGTACGGTAAGGGGATTGGTGTCGAAATATGGGAAAACGGGAAGAGATGAAGATGAAGAACTAACCTCTGGGCCTTCGCCCAGTTGAGATGATGACTGCTTGACTGGTGGTGGTGGTCCGTGTGAGCGTAGATGTGGCATCCACTACAGGCAAAAACCTGAATCACAAGAACAACAAACACTAGTTACTACGACTCAAGATGAAAATAAAAGACACAAACAAAATAAACACGTAGCACGTATTTGTCAAGTAAATCTATCAAAGCTAATGAACGCAATTACCAAGAGTCCCCGGCAACGGCGCCAAAAACTTGATGTGTGCTAAACAGACTATGAAAATTAACTATATTAGACTCTCTAAGCTAGACACTAAAAAGCTTTAATTCTAGACTCGACCTAAAACCACACAATCGGCAAGTGTACCGATCAATGTAGTATAACCCTAGGAAGTCCGGATATCGAACCACGAGACTCTATGTATCACGTAGACAAGACTCTGACTAGACGCTGACAGACACGACTTAACTTGTTTATTTGTTTTTTTTTTGGGGGGGGGGTTACGGAAAACTAAGGAAATCTATATTAAACTACTAAATTAAACTAAAGCTAGACTAAGTACGAATAAAGACTAAGGACTTTTCTTATATGAGAACGAGACCACCTAGACAAGAATCCTGGATTGTTTTTAAAGAATTACCGATTAAGTTAAATGCATGAATTATGGAACCGGGATCTTTAAGTACTAAACCTATTAAGAACCAACTAATGCAGACAAAGTGCAATTAATGAAGACAGAGAAGGATGTGGACACGGGGCCGTGCCCGAGCTTCTGTTCAGCCTATAAATTGGAGTGCTTGGCTCAAGTTCAAACCATCCCTTGGCACACCACCTCTCTCACACTTCACCCACCACCCACCACCACCATAACACCATCATCCACCACCATCATCCATTGTCCATCATAGAGTGTGTGAGTCATCTCGGGATCCAAGATTGATCGTAAGAGTTCTTGACAACAAAGGCCATGTTTGCCTAAGTCTCTTACATCACTTGGTGAAGACAAAGTGTCTAGTGTAATACTTTTTATTTTTAATCTTTTCGCACTTTTTACTTGGTTTTGTATTAATGACTTTAATAACTAGTTTCTTATGTTGAAGGTGATTTTTCCTTATCGTTTGTCCGTGGTGTCTTTGCATTATTTTACTGTCTATATAAAATAAAAGATTTTCACCATTCATATCTCCACGGTCTATATGGAGGTATGTTGGCTACCTGGTCGAGGGTTAAGGGAACGGTTTGGTAAGAGTCTTGCCTTGTTCAGTGTATAGATCCTGCAAGGACCTGTGTCAAATTTAGTAGGACCTCCTTCAATAGTTAACGGTATTGGATGGCGGGGTTCCAAACTCTTTGACCCCCTCATATGTAAGCTACTATTAATACTTTAACCCGGCTACTTAGGACTGTATCCCTGCTGACTCAGACTACTTAGCCGAGGGTAACGTCACCTTCAAAAGAGGGGCCTACCATAATATGTATTAATAACTTAATTAATTATCTTTCAATAATCCGACCCTTTAGGATTGTATCCTTGCTGACTCAAACTACTGGGTTGAGGGTAACGTTACCTTCAAAATAGGGGCCTAATACAATAACTAAGATAATCTCTTAAAAAGTGCAAAAGTGCGGAAATAATCAAAGGTTACACTATACACGAGTCGGAGCCAAGTGATTCATCTTGTCTATCTGTTTTTTCTTTTTTATTTTATTTTCAGCATTTTAGTTAGTTTTATTTTTTCTTAGTTTAAATTTTTTTTCTAAACTTTTGATTTGATTAGACGTTGAGGATAAACCGGTACTAAAAGCTCTTGTGTCCTTGGACGACCTCGGTATCTTACCAACACTACACTACGCTCATGATGGGTGCACTTGCCCATATGTGTGTTTGGTGTTAGTAAATATCGTGTTTTATAAATTTAAAACTTGACTAACGTGTAAAAAGGGCTTAAAATATACATAAATCCATATCACACTTTACGCACATCAAGTTTTTGGCGCCGTTGCCGGGGACACAAGGATTTTAAGAAAGTTAGGAATCAACGGCCTAATCGTTTTTTCTTATTTTTCTATTTTTTTAGGATTTTTCTTAATTTTTCAGCTTCTGCAGAGCTCAGCACGGGCCGTTCCTGGTCGGACACGGGCCGTGCCCAGCATTGTTACTGGCAGTTTTTATTTTCCGAGTTACAGAGAGCTGAGCACGGGGCCGTGTCCAACTCCCCCAGTAACAGGGATCCGGAAAACAATCACTGTATCTCCGACCACGGGCCGTGTTCGCTGAACACGGGACCGTGGTGAACCTTCTGACCAACGTTCTTTTCTGTTTTTATTGCAGGACTTGGAACCCAGGCGCCACATCTGAACTTCCTACATAGTGTATGAGCTCCAGTTCTAGTAGAGACATAAAAGAACCTCTAGAAGAACCCGAACGCTTTCTCAGAAAAAGACTTAAAGCTAAAAACCAAGAGAAAGTTTCGAGGGACCCACTTCCAATGGCGGACCAACGTACCCTCATGGATTACCTACGACCCGCTGTAGATAATCTCGGCACCACTATCAATGCACCGAATGTTGAAGCCAATAACTTCGAACTTCGGCCACATTTGATACAAATGCTTCAAAACTCCGCAACCTTCCATGGGCTTGCGGACGAGGATCCCCATCTACATATTACTAATTTCTTAGAAATATGTGATACCTTTCGGATCAATGGAGCATCAAACGACGCCATCCGCCTTCTGATGTTTCCATTTTCACTAAAAGACCGAGCAAAGGCTTGGCTTAACACCCTCCCAGTTGGCTCGGTAAACACCTGGGATGAACTAGCCCAAAAGTTTCTATATAAGTATTTCCCTCCTGCTAAAACGGCTAAATTAATGACTGAAATTAATACATATTCACAAGAAGATGGGGAATCCTTATATGAAACTTGGGAAAGGTTCAAGGAGCTACTAAGAAAGTGTCCTCATCATGGTCTTGTGGTATGGCAACAAGTATCCACTTTCTACAATGGGTTGTTGCCACACACAAGACAAACACTTGATTCTAGCTCCGGGGGACTTTTAGGTAATCGTCGCCCAAATGAAATATATAATCAAATTGAGGAAATTGCTCAAACCAATTTTCAATGGCACACTCCCCGAGGCAATAAATCTATTGCCCCAGGTGCCCATAAGGTTGATGAAAGCACTTCTTTACAAGCCCAAATCGAGGCCCTTTCTTCAAAAATCAAAAAGTTAGAAATGGCAAAAACGGCCTCGGTTATGGCTTGTGAAGGATGTGGTGGGCCACATGAAAATCGGAGTTGTATGAAAGAATTAGATGATCAAACGGAAACGGTAAACTACATTGATAATAGACCTAGGCCGTCGGGTCCTCCAACGGGTACCTACAACCAAGGATGGCGTAACCACCTTAACCTTGGTTGGAGAGATCCCGGCAATAGTAGTAACCAACAAAACCAACGAACTAACTTTCAACAACCACAAAATTTTTCTCAACAACAAGGTGGACGAGAAAGGCTTGAAGATACTGTATCTCGCCTCATCTCCGACACCAAAAAGAAAAACTCGGATCGATTCCAAAAATTGGAATCGAATTTTAGAAATCAACAAGCTAGCATTCAAAACATTGAAAAACAATTAAATCAAATAGCTCAAAATTTCTCCGAGAGACCACAAGGCGCGTTACCAAGTAATACCGAAACCAACCCAAAGGCGCAAGTACATCTCATAACATTGAGAAACCGTACCGTGGGTCCCAAAAAGGCTCCACTCCCACCAACTGAAAGAAGCCAATCTAGCCAAACCACAGCTCCACCCGCGCCCCAACAAGAAAAGGCTTCTCCACCAGTTCAAGAGCCTACTAAGACTCCTCTGGTTCCATACCCCGGTCGGTTAATTCGTCAAAAGACCGATGAGCAATTCGCAAAGTTCGAAAATTTACTAAAACAATTGCATGTCAATATTCCATTTATCGAGGTCCTAACCCAAATGCCTAAATATGCAAAATTTATGAGGGACTTCCTCACTCACAAAAGGAAAATTGAATCATTGCAATTAGTTAACTTAGGCGAAGAATGTTCCGCCTTAGTACTCAACAAACTCCCACAAAAGAAAATTGATCCTGGAAGCTTCACGATTCCTTGCTCGATTGGGGAATCCCCCATTCGTAATGCGCTAGCCGATCTTGGGGCTAGCATTAACCTCATGCCCACATCAATGTTCAACCGACTCGGCCTAGGAAAAAGGAGCCCTACAAAGATGAGCATACAACTTGCCGACAGATCCGTTAAATTTCCACAAGGTGTAGCTGAAAATCTATTGGTCAAAGTCGACAATTTCGTCTTCCCGGCCGACTTTGTCATACTAGACATGGAAGAAGACACCGATGTCCCCCTCATCCTCGGGAGGCCAATTCTAGCCACCGCCCAAGCAGTGGTGGATATGAATGACGGAACACTAACATTGAAGTTTGGGGACGAGGAAGTGAAGTTTGGAGTTGGAAAGAGAGTAGAAGACGAAGACCCGGTCAACTACATGAAGGTCATAGACTCAAGCTTGGATGACGCTCTCCGACGGTGTAGCATGGGATGCAAAACATCCCACTTGGGTAACATATGACCAGGCTTTGGGTCTAGCCAAGGACCCTTATAAACGTGGCGCACCACGGAGGCATTCCGCGGAACTATCCTTAATTTAGCTTTGATTAATTTTTTTTACATTTTCTAGTTTAGTTTTAATTTGCAGGAATAAAACACACTTGGGATGGCAAAGGATAGCAAGGGAAACTTGAACCAGCACCCCATGCAGGAAAACAGGGGCCATCCGACAAATTGTCTTCGTTACAGCAAGTTCAGCACGGGTCGTGTCCGCCCAGCACGGCCCCGTGCTGCACAGTCTGCAGAAATACCCAGTTCAGGTAAACTAGACACGAGTCGTGTTCACCCAACACGCCCTCGTGTCCAGGCTTCTGTTTCTCTTTTTCAATTTTGTTACTGGCACCTGAACACGGGGCCGTGTCCAGCGCTCAGTAACACAAATTTTTGCTTTTTCACACCCTTTTACACATTCAATCAACCTAAAAACTTATTTTTGGGACACATTGAGGACAATGTGTAATTTAAGTGTGGGGGGGATGCTAAAACCTTAAATCTTGCAAGTCCTAATAACAAGCCTTACACAAAACTCTATTGGAACTGCTAATCACCCCAAAAAAATTTTCATTTTTTTACTTGTCTAGGTTTAACTTGGGAATTTCAAATTCTAAAAAGGTTATATTTTTACAAATTTACAACCGATAGCGTCGTGATAAAAAGAACCAACATAAGAAAATTACGAAACGACATGACAAGCTTAGTTAAAATTTGATTATATATACTTGATCACATAAAAAACCCATTCCCACAAAAGTGAGTTTTGAGCCTTTATTGAGCATACAAATATATATCTTTAAAACTAAATGCTCATTTTTCGTTTCTTGTGTGAATAGCCGCTTGGTTCTTACGACTCTAGAACTTGCCACGACGATACATTCCCGGTCCTTACCAACTTAAACCCGAGTAAGTAAATGATGGAGGCATTAGGACTAACCCTTTTTATTTCTACTCCATTATTTTTCTTTTTTTTACCACCTACCCAAAATCCCCCTAGTTAGCCCCTTTGAGCCTAAACCTTTTCATTTCATAACCCAAACCAAACAGCCTTTCACCCACCAAAACCCTTTTTTATTTTTAACCTTTTATTTTAGTAACAAGCTCGGTTTTTCGTATGACTTCTCAAAAAAAAAAAAAGTGTTGATGATGAAGCAAAAGAGAAATAAACAAACAAGTTTATCAAAAATAACTTTGTTTGAATAAAAGCTTCTTCAAAAATAAAAGTTGCAAAAATAAAAAGTCTTACGAAAACCAACGCTTGTTACGCTTTTCGCCCTTTCACTAACCACTAACCCAACCACCTACCTTTAACCCAAGCCTAACCCTTCACCCCAAAAGTCCTCTTGATATTTACAAAGGTATATAGTTGAAAAGGAGGAGGATTGATTGCTTGGCAAGCCTATGGTAGGAGTAAGTTCCATGCCGCTCTCGAGTGATCCACTAAAATACATTTTCGGCCGAGTGTTGAGTGATCCCCGTGAGGTATGTGAACTTGTATATAAATAGAATTTTAAAGAGGCATGTTATGCCCTAATAAGTAATTTATCTTATGAAAAGTTTTAAATAAATCATGACGAATAGGATTGTAAATAAATAATAATAAAATTTAATAAAGAATCTTGGAAATCTCGACACTCTATGACAAGACCAAAAACCTTCTCTTCTACCCATTCCATTTGGGAGTGTAAAGCCACATTATAAAGAGTTTTGCTTGAGGACAAGCAAAGATTCAAGTGTGGGGGTATTTGATGTGTGCAAAATGCAACATATAAATTACATCAATTGTGGCATAAAACTAACCCTTTTTAGTACTAATGTTGGAAAAAGTGTGCTTTTGTCTTCCTTTTGTATTTTCAGGATTAAATGAGCTCAAATTAACAAAAGAAGCAAAAAGACAGCTAAATCTAACATAAATACAAGAAAAGGAACAAACGTGACATGCCTGACCCCACGACAGCATCTTCCCAAGCAAAACAAGAAAACAGAAGGCTGAACACGCCCCGTGCTCAGTGAACACGGGGGCGTTCCCAAGTCCCAGCAGAAAAGACAAAGCTGTAGAAGCTTCCATCGCCCACCACGGGGCCGTGCTCAGCGGACACGGGGCCGTGGTCAACTATAAGATTCGCAGAATCCAGGTAAATCTTGATAGTACAGATATGCTTCTGCACACGGGGTCGTGCCCAGCGGACACGGGGGCGTGGTCAACTAATGCAGACAAAGTGCAATTAATGAAGACAGAGAAGGATGTGGACACGGGGCCGTGCCCGAGCTTCTGTTCAGCCTATAAATTGGAGTGCTTGGCTCAAGTTCAAACCATCCCTTGGCACACCACCTCTCTCAGACTTCACCCACCACCCACCACCACCATAACACCATCATCCACCACCATCATCCATTGTCCATCATAGAGTGTGTGAGTCGTCTCGGGATCCAAGATTGATCGTAAGAGTTCTTGACAATCAAGGCTATGTTTGCATAAGTCTCTTACATCACTTGGTGAAGACAAAGTGTCTACTGTAATACTTTTTATTTTTAAACTTTTCGCACTTTTTACTTGGTTTTGTATTAATGACTTTAATAACTAGTTTCTTATGTTGAAGGTGATTTTTCCATATCGTTTGTCCGTGGTGTCTTGGCATTATTTTACTGTCTATATAAAATAAAAGATTTTCACCATTCATATCTCCACGGTCAAATTTAGTAGGACCTCCTGTAAGCTACTATTAATACTTTAACCCGGCTACTTAGGACTGTATCCCTGCTGACTCAGACTACTTAGCCGAGGGTAACGTCACCTTCAAAAGAGGGGCCTACCATAATATGCATTAATAACTTAATTAATTATCTTTCAATAATCCGGCCCTTTAGGATTGTATCCTTGCTGACTTAAACTACTGGGTTGAGGGTAACGTCACCTTCAAAAGAGGGGCCTACTACAATAACTAAGATAATCTCTTAAAAAGTGCAAAAGTGCGGAAATAATCAAAGGTTACACTATACACGAGTCGGAGCCAAGTGATTCATCTTGTCTATCTGTTTTTTTTCTTTTTTATTTTATTTTCAGCATTTTAGTTAGTTTTATTTTTTCTTAGTTAAATTTTTTTTTTCTAAACTTTTGATTTGATTAGACGTTGATGATAAACCGGTACTAAAAGCTCTTGTGTCCTTGGACGACCTTGGTATCTTACCAACACTATACTACGCTCACGATGGGTGCACTTGCCCATATGTGTGTTTGGTGTTAGTAAATATCGTGTTTTATAAATTTAAAACTTGACTAACGTGTAAAAAGGGCTTAAAATATACATAAATCCATATCACACTTTACGCACATCAATGGGAAGTGGTGGTGATTTCATATTTGATTTGGGCTTTATAGTATTAACTGGGCCGCACAAGTCTTAGGTGGGCCATCAACTTAATTGTTGTACGTATACTTGTATTAACGAACAAAGTGTTATGTGTGGCTTGTACATGATGAAATCATGGTGTGAAATTGATGTAAACAGAACACATGCTAAGAGACTACTTGATGTGGTTGACATGTTAACTGTTATAACGTGAACTATATGTGAGTCACCTATACATTAAACTGTGTGGTATGTGATTAAGGAATACGTGAATTAATCGTACGCGAAATATGTACTATATGTGCACATGAAGCTGATTACTATTGGTAACTATGTTAGGATGTACCTGATCAACTGTTAAACAAAGAAATTAACCTTACCAAGCAAACCAAGGTGAGTTCACTGCTCTTTTTCCAAGCATGCATCCCGGGGAGGGATATCTGGTAATTGTTCCGGGGAGTGTAAAACCTCGCAAAATCATGACCAATATAATAAAGACACGTGTCATAAGCTTTAAATGTGTAACGGATTAAATATGAGGGACTAAAGTTGACAAACAAAGAAAGTATATGTATATAAGGATACAAAGTGTTGACATCTGATAATTTTTCCTTTCAACAACTCTAAACGATGTTTATACCCTTAAACGAATGAATCATGAAGCGTATGAAACCGTTTGTGGAAGAAAGTGAAAGTTTACAAGATGCGAGGGCTAAATGTGTCAACATGTTTAAGTTATACCTCTGAGTGACCTTTTAGTGAACCCGAAGCTTTGTAACGATTAATTATGTTCACTAGAATAAGTGATAAAAATTTCACAAGGTTTCGATATCGTATGAGAAAGATACGCGAACATTCGTAAGTAAGGGGTTAAAAGCGTCAACAAGGCAAAACTTATGTTTTCGGTTATCATTTAACGAAACCGGACCTAACGGTGTTTGGTTATATCTCATGGATCATAGAAATATAAGTTATATGGGTTAAATGTGCTTAAAATTGAAATTATCTCGTTTTAAAAGGTTCAGGGGGTGAAAACAGCAAGTTTGAAACTTGAATTGCTGATACATAGGGTGCTGGCGTCGCGCCACCAGCTTCACCATATGCCGTCGCGCGACGCGACGGCCTGAGCTGGGCAGAATCTTTGCACACCTGCGGGTAAAGCCTGTTGCACCGCCTTTGAAGCCTTGTTTTTCATTCCAGGGGCTGCACCAGTGGTTTTTCATGCATAGGGACACCTGGGAACATCATATAACACTTTTTGTAACACCCAGTGTTTCTGAAGTCAAAGTCAAAGTCAAGGTCAAAGTCAACGACCGATTTCGCGCGACTTGACTAGTAGTGGATTTCTTTTATGTGTTTATTTTAGCTGTATTATGTGGAGTAAGTGTCAACAATTACAACAATCGACGTGTGTTATTCGTTATTTAATCGACGTACGACTGTGAACTATAGGAAGTAACAATGCGATAAAGTCAACTAAACACTAATCAATCTAACTTAATCAACATCGAATCACAATCGCACTCGCAACTCGAATTACGCTTTGGATTGTTGTTATACGTGTGTGTGTACCTTATGTGTTACTTGTGCATGTTATTTATGTTATGTGTGGTAATCAATCGAATCGCAATCGAAATGGTATGATAATTGGTAGAGGAGGGATAGTGCAAGATATGAGTAGTTGGGATTGAAAGTAATTTGACTAGGAAAACTTTATCGCACCGCAACGCTCGCAATCGAAATTGAAACATCAAAAATCGTCGCGCCGAACACTCGAATCAGGCGACCGATCGATCAGGCAACCAGCCGATCGACCAGCTGTCCATACGGACTGCCGTCCGATCGGACAGGCTGTCCGATCGAGCTGCCTGGCCGAACGGCCAACCCTTTCCTCTTTGGGTAACCCTATAAATACCCCTTGTCACTCTCAAACTTACTACTTTTGGCAAGTGACGTCCGACCAGCTCGTGTTCCTCAATTTTCTTCGGATTTCTCGCGATTCCGGTAAGATCTCGTCCTAAATCTTGTACTTTCATGATCTACACGCACTCCTACACCTTTCTATCTTTTAAATCTTAACTTTTAACCAAGAAATCATCAAGATTTGGGGTGTTCTAGGGTGACGTCATCATGAAGTTCTTATGAACTTCAAGTTTGACCTCATTCCACCAAGGATAACTCAGATCTGAAGGATTTCCACATGATTTCGCAACGATTTCGCATAGATCTGAACATTTTCAAAAGGATAAAAGAGCTGAAAGAAATAATCACAAGTTTTCTCATTCTTTTACACTCAATGCACTCAAAACCGATAGAATCGGAGCTTGTGCCGGCTCACTATACATCATTGTGTTTAGGGTTGGTTCGAGATCCGTAACTCTACCCATGAGATTACCGAGTCCGGGTTAACCATGAACCAACATCTTAAACCGGTGGAACGAATGAACTTGGGTGGTTTCCTATTCAAACGGGTCACTAGACTTAGGATGAGGTTCTGTTGGTTAGCACGATATCAACACATCTCGATAAAACGAAAAACGAACAAAACAGCCAAGTGTAAGACAGACGGAACGACCAGGACGGAATGTTGTCTGATCGGACCACTGTCTGAACGAACTGCTAACCGTACGGGTTGTCAACCGCACGGGTTGCTAGCCGAACGACTTGCACAATATTTGAAGGATTGAATGTTGAACGAGTTGTTGTCCGATCGGACTACCATCCGATCAGATTACCATTCGAACCATGAGACATTTTGACTTCCACACTTAAACAAATTTTCAACATGTTCAATACACAAGGGATGCCATTCGAACGAATAACCAACCGAACGGGTGACAACCTGCTACGAACGCGAAGTGTCCAACCGAACGGGTTGCCGTCCGATCGAACAACCGTCCGATCGACCGACCTGAAAGGTAGAGATACTTCGATGTTTGCATAATGCTACAATGAAAACTTCAAAAGTCAAGCCATCATACACAAACACATCCTTCTCAAGGGAAGAAACAATCCACTTGAACAGTCATCCGACCGGACTATTGTCCGAACGGACTACCATCCGATCGAACTACTTTCCGAGCCACTCGCACTTTGCCTCGTTTTACGCGTCACTTATCATTATGCTATAAATCTATTCAGGCTAATCCTACTCCCTAAGCGCTCCCTTCAATCCATCATCGTTGTGAGTATACTCGATCCCTTTTTGCTTTATGCACTTTTGGGTGTTACATACGTTACTTATTCTAAATCACATCGAACACACTACGCAATACTTTTAACGCTAACCGTTACCGCATGTTATACGTGACTTAATGAATGCTTGTTTGTTATGTTTACACATGGAATGCTGTCTACCTGCCTTAGCAACGATAGCACTATTAGTTTGGACTCAGCACCCGTTCACTCGGGGGTTGTTAAGGACAATTATTTGAATGGATTACAGTGGTGATCATGTATTACGAACTGCCTTAGGCAGTCAACCCGCAGTCATTGGTATCGATAGATCTATGTCGATAACTAACATGCCTCATTTCGCTATGTGTACGTGCTGGTTATGCGTAACGCTTTCGTACTCTATATGCTATATCAAACTTGTATGCTCACCTTTACACTATGTGTATTGACTTGTATTTTAACGTATGTGACAGGTGCTTAGGATGCTTATCTGCTAGGAAATCGAGGCTAGAATAAGGCTCTAGAGGCCAACAAATAGTTGTCTGTCTAAATGAAGTCAAGGGTCTCTAGAAGCAGATAAACAATTGATAAACAATTGGGCTATTTGATAAAATCTGAGTTGTCGGAATAGAACTATTTTCCTAGATTTTGTCTGTAATAATTTGTGTACCTTTTGAGACATGGTATGGGACATGTTACTTTATATTGATTGGTAATGATAATTGTTATGGAAACTTCTGGACAATCTGTTTCGCTCAGTGCCATACCCCGATGTTTCCGCCATCGGTTGGGGTGTGACAGATTGGTATCAGAGCCATAACTATAGGGAATTAGGCAAGACACGACCTAGTCCGGGTCGAAGTCTTAGAGACCTAGTCTATAGTTAGGAACCCACAGACCAACTTGTGCGTATCCAGTAGGGACTATGCATAAGCTTACTACTATTTCTCGCTATTCTCACCTACGCTACACTAGCACTGCACTCGAATTTTCAAGTATGAATGAGCTATTAAGTCTAGATTAGGTGTGAAAACCGCAAACTCTCGATTAGATTGCCTGTTCAACCCACAACTTTATCTATAAACACGAGAATCTGTGTTGAACCAGGAGTGAAATCCATACTTCGACGCATAATTCTCTCTTATTTTATCAAAACAGGGACGGAGTTGTTAAGACAGGGGTGAAACCCTAACCTTGATGACTTGTTCCGTCCTTTTTACAAAACTCTCACCAAAGTCTCAACGGACTCCAACGACCTGAAGTCACGATATGACTAACGGGATGCGTGCCCAACGCCCAAGAATCGAGGCAAAGGCACTGTCCTGATGGTCAAATGTGCACAACAAGTCCTTGTGAATAGTCGAATCACTTTGGGTAGTCAAAGTCTAATAGCCGCAGACGATCTATTTCTTGATTTTTATGTGTTCGATTCTGAGCCCGCAACTGCAGACTCTGATGATTCGCCGATTTTATGTGATTTATGTGATTTATGTGGTTTATGTTTATTTGTTAGCGTTTTGAGGTACTATTGGTTTCGTTCTAACGCCTTTTGCTTCTGCTAATCACACAACACGCTATAGATCACTGACAAATCGCTAAATTGTGGACGACCTTATGCTATGATATACGCTTATACTACACTACTCGATATACTAAACGCGATCGCTATACTCAAACCCTCGCGAACTGTGAATGGTAGGTTTCTGTAGTCTAACTGCCTCTTGTGATTGCATGATTATGTGCTTCTGTGCCCTACGTGCTTATGTGCTTATGTGTTTATGTGCCTCTGTGCTTATGTGAATCTGTGATTATGTGATACATGATTCATTGTGTTCCTAAGCTTTAGTAATAGTAGGATTGTGAGGTGAGATTCGAATATGTCTTGTTGAGTCCTGTGATGATGTCTGTTGCAGAAAATGTCGTCATCTGGATCTCGCGCTACCTGAGACGCTCGCCAAAAGCAAGCAGACAAACGCCTTGCTGCCATGATCACTAAGCAAATAGCAAAGGTGGTACCCCAAGTCATCAGCGAGATATACGAAAATATGAGCAAGTTATCTGAGGAATCCCGAACTGAGACTCCCAAAGCTGCTTTTAGCTTCAAACAATTCAAGGCGTGTGGATCGAAAGAGTTCACAGGAGAAGAAGGCCCTACAGCTTTGTTTCAATGGTTTGACTCCATCGAGGTCACACTGCGACAGAGCGGTTGCCCAGATGACCTACGCACTCTCAACGCAACTGGCGTCTTCCAGTCCCGCGCTTTAGACTGGTGGACGGCTGAGAGGAACAAACGTGGGAATGATGCAGCCTACGGTCTGTCGTGGGACGAGCTCAAGGAAGTCATGCTGGAAGAATTTTGCCCTCCTCATGAACGTCAAAAGTTAGAAGATGAATTCTGGCACATAGAGCAGAAGGATGGTGAAAACGCTGCACTCACTGCTCGCTTCAAGCAGCTCAGCATTATCTGTCCTGATCAAGTCAAGACTCCGGAGATCGCAATCAAGAAGTATATCCGAGCCCTGCCTGACTGTGTTGCAAATTTCGTGCAAGCAGCCAAGACTACAACGATCGAAGAGACTTACCTACTGGCCGCTGAAATCAATGACAAGCGGGTCAAGGCTGGTGTCTGGGATAAAACTTCGAAGCACCTGCATCAAGTCACCGCCACACCAACTGCTGAAACCGCCGCCGCTCAATCGACAAAGACCTCACGCCGCAAGAAGAAGAACAACAACATCAGCTCCAGCAACAAGAACTGTGCTGTCACTACCACTGCTGCTCCACTTCAAGCCGTACCGGCTCAGCAGCAGCCTCATCACCGACCAGCACCAGTTACTTATGCACCGCCAGCAAAGCGCGCATACACAGGCCCTCACCCGGCTTGCCCAACATGCTCTTATCATCACCCGGTGGGTCTCGCCTATCGTTTATGCGCTCACTGCAACCTGTACGGCCACTTCACTGTCAACTGCCATACTGGTCCCCGTCAAGCTCCAGCTCAAGCTACTGCTCATCAAGCTCTGCTCCCAGCCCCGCAAGGCCAACAAGCGGCTCAGGCACCCGCGATCAACGCCAGAGTCTGCTTCACATGTGGTGATCCCAACCACTTTGCGAACATGTGCCCGAATAGGGTGGTGAAACAAGAGCCCCAGCAGCAGCAGCCTCACTAGCAGCAACAGCAGCATCAGCAACAACAAGCCGCACGCGCCAGAACTTTCAACATCAATGTGCGCCAAGCTCAGGCTGACAACAACGTGGTCAATGGTACATTCCTTGTGAATGGTTTTCATGCATCGTGTTTGTTTGATACTGGAGCCGATAATTGCTTTGTGTCGTTCGAATTTGAGAAACTCCTTAGTCGTAAGCGCTCCCATCTCCCCTCGACGTTCGATGTTGAATTCGCTACTGGAAGAACTGTCGTCATTAATTATGTTCTTCGTGATTGTACTCTCGAGCTCAACAATCACATCTTTCCAATCGATCTCATTCCGATGCAACTCAGAAGTTTTGACGTCATAGTAGGCATGGACTTTCTTCGCGAAAACCATGCTGAAGTTGTGTGCTTTGATAAGATGATTTGATTCTCGCTCGTGAATGGTGATTTATTGTGTGTTTATGGCGAAACTGCTTCGAAAGGTCTCAAGCTCATGTCATGTGTCCAAGCTAGCAAGTATCTCCGCAAGGAATACAGAGCTTTCTTGGCTAACATTGTAGTAGCGGAGAAGGAAAAGAAAGAAAAGACAGAAGTGAAAGACGTTCCTGTGGTTCGGGAATTTCCTAATGTGTTCCCTGACGATCTTCCAGGATTACCGCCAAGTCATGATATCGACTTTCATATCGACCTCATTCCTGGAGCCAACCCTATTGCCAAGGCTCGTTACCGACTCGCGCCATCCGAAATGCGCGAACTCTCAAACCAACTCCAGGAATTACTTGAGAAAGGCTTTATTCACCCGAGCACCTCTCCATGGGGCGCGCCAGTCCTTTTCGTTAAAAAGAAGGATGGGTCGTTCAGGATGTGCATCGACTATCGGGAATTGAATAAGTTGACTATCAGGAATCGCTATCCCCTGCCTCACATTGACGATTTGTTTGATCAGCTACAAGGTGGTACGTGTTTCTCGAAGATCGATTTACGCTCAGGCTATCACCAACTACGCATTCAAGAGGAGGATATACCCAAAACCGCGTTTCGCACTCGCTACGGCCACTACGAATTCGTTGTTATGCCTTTTGGTTTAACCAACGCACCTGCGGTTTTCATGGATCTGATGAATCGCGTGTGTAAACCATATCTCGACCGTTTCGTCATCGTGTTCATTGACGATGTATTGATCTATTCCAAGTCGAAAGCCGAACACGCACAACATCTACGTTTGGTTCTCGAACTACTCCAGGGGAATCAACTCTACGCCAAATTCTCAAAGTGTGAATTCTGGTTGGAGGAGGTTTAGTTTCTGGGTCACATCGTAAATAGTCAAGGTATTCACGTCGATCCCGCGAAGATTGAAGCCGTTAAAAGTTGGATTACACCTAAGAATCCGTCTGAAGTCCGTTCTTTTCTCGGACTAGCGTGCTATTATCGACGATTTATTGAAGGATTCTCAAAGATTGTTGTGCCCCTTACCGCTCTCACGCATAAAGACAAGCCTTTTGTTTGGGGAACCGAACAAGAGACTGCTTTCCAAACCCTCAAGCACATGCTTTGCATTGCTCCTGTTCTCACATTGCCCGACGGAAACGACGATTTCATTGTCTATTGTGATGCTTCCAACCTTGGTCTTGGTTGTGTTCTCATGCAACAAGACGAGGTTATAGCTTATGCATCTCGACAACTCAAAATCCACGAGAAGAACTATACAACCCATGATCTCGAGCAAGGCGCAGTTGTTTTCGCGTTAAAGATTTGGCGACACTACCTGTATGGTACCAAGTGTACGATCTTCACCGATCATAGAAGCCTACAACATATCTTTAATCAGAAGGAACTTAATATGCGTCAACGCCGATGGGTAGAACTTCTCAACGATTACGACTGTGAGATTCGTTATCACCCAGGCAAAGCAAATATTGTTGCGGACGCACTCAGCAGACGGAACTATCTGCTTAGCACTCGTAATGTCCAAGCCCAGTACGATCTCGAAACCCTCATTCATAAAGCTCAGCATGCATGTTTTAATGAATGCACTCTGAAGAAGGAAAGAATCTACCACGATGGAGCCCAGCTTGTGAGTAAGTCGAATGGGATATTCCACTTTCTGGACCGAATTTGGATCCCTAAACGGACTGATTTGCGACAGATTTTGATGGACGAAGCCCACAAATCCTGGTATTCTATCCATCCCGGTGCCGACAAAATGTACCAGGATCTTCGCTACAAGTACTGGTGGCCGGGCATGAAAAGGGATATTGCTCTCTACATTGGAAAGTGCCTGACTTGTGCAAGGGTTAAGGCCGAACACCAAAGACCCTCTGGCTTACTCGAACAACCGCCTATCCCTATGTGGAAGTGGGAGAGTATAGCTATGGACTTCATAACAAAGCTTCCGCACACGTCATCAGGTCACGACAGCATCTGGGTTGTTGTTGACCGTTTGACCAAATCTGCTCACTTTTTGCCAATACGGGAAGACTACAAGGTAGAACAATTAGCCCGAATCTACACCAACGAGATCATTTGTAATCATGGGATGCCTCACGACATCATCTCTGACCGTGATGCTCGATTTACCTCACGACTGTGGGAAACGTTTCAAACGGCTCTCGGTACATCGCTTAATCTAAGTATCGCTTTCCACCCTCAAACCGATGGTCAGACTGAAAGAACGATTCGTACTCTTGAA
Source organism: Helianthus tuberosus (assembly GCA_030545235.1). Taxonomy (NCBI): domain Eukaryota; kingdom Viridiplantae; phylum Streptophyta; class Magnoliopsida; order Asterales; family Asteraceae; genus Helianthus; species Helianthus tuberosus. The sequence goes on along the minus strand of JARYGA010035035.1, from coordinate 14,622 downwards.
GACATGCTCCGTTCGTGTGTCGTAGACTTCGGTGGTAATTGGGACACATACCTGCTGTTAGTCGAATTCTCGTATAACAACAGTTATCATTCCAGCATTCAAATGGCACCATTCGAGGCTTTATACGGAAGAAGGTGTCGATCGCCTATTGTGTGGCATGAGATCGGTCACTCGCAACTAACCGGTCCCGAGCTATTGCAAGAAACGACAGACAAAATTTTCCAAATTCGAGACAATCTAACGAAAGCTCGGAATCGTCAGAAAAGTTACGCCGATAGACGACGCAAGCCCCTTGAATTTGACGTTGGCGACTACGTACTCCTAAAGGTTTCACCTTGGAAGGTTGTGGTCTGATTCGGCAAGAAAGGAAAGCTCGCGCCTCGATACATTGGACCCTTTAAGATTCTGGAAAGAATCGGCAAAGTGGCTTACAGACTCGAACTAACGGAGGAACTTAGCAACGTTCACCCGACTTTCCACGTCTCAAACCTCAGGAAGTGCCTAGCTGAGCCTGATTTACATGTTCCCTTAGAGGATCTGCAAGTGAACGAAACATTACACTTCGTGGAAAAGCTTGTTGAGATCATGGATCGCCAAACCAAGCAGCTCAGACGCTCGCGCATTCCTATTGTGAAAGTCCGATGGGAAGGCAAACGAGGCGTAGAGTTCACTTGGGAACGCGAAAGCGACATGAAGGCGAAGTACCCGCAGTTGTTTGTTACGGCTTCGGCCTAATTTCGGGACGAAATTCCCTCAACTAGGGGAGGCTGTAACACCCCATGTTTTTGAAGTCAAAGTCAAGGTCAAAGTCAACGACCGATTTCGCGCGACTTGACTAGTAGGGGATTTCTTTTATGTGTTTATTTTAGCTGTATTATGTGGAGTAAGTGTCAATAATTACAACAATCGACGTGTGTTATTCGTTATTTAATCGACGTACGACTGTGAACTATAGGAAGTAACAATGCGATAAAGTCAACTAAACGCTAACCAATCTAACTTAATCAACATCGAATCGCAATCGCACTCGAAACTCGAATTACGCTTTGGATTATTGTTATACGTGTGTGTGTGCCTTATGTGTTACTTGTGCATGTTATTTATGTTATGTGTGGTAATCAATCGAATCGCAATCGAAACTCAAACGCAATCGAACTCAATCGCAATCGAAATGGTATGATAATTGGTAGAGGAGGGATAGTGAAAGATATGAGTAGTTGGGATTGAAAGTAATTTGACTAGGAAAACTCTATCGCACCGCAACGCTCGCAATCGAAATCGAAACATCAAAAATCGTCGTGTTGAACACTCGAATCAGGCGACCGATCGATCAGGCAACCAACCGATCGACCAGCTGTCTGTACGGAATGCCGTCCAATCAGACAGGCTGTCCGATCGAGCTGCCTGGCCGAACGGCCAACCCTTTCCTCTTTGGGTAACCCTATAAATACCCCTTGTCACTCTCAAACTTACTACTTTTGGCAAGTGACATCCGACCAGCTCGTGTTCCTCACTTTTCTTCAGATTTCTCGTGATTCCGGTAAGATCTCGTCCTAAATCTTGTACTTTCATGATCTACACGCACTCCTACACCTTTCTATCTTTTAAATCTTAACTTTTAACCAAGAAATCATCAAGATTTGGGGTGTTCTAGGGTGACGTCATCATGAAGTTCTTATGAACTTCAAGTTTGACCTCATTCCACCAAGGATAGCTCAGATCTGAAGGATTTCCACATGATTTCGCAACGATTTCGCATAGATCTGAACATTTTCGAAAGGATAAAAGAGTTGAAAGAAATAATCACAAGTTTTCTCATTCTTTTACACTCAATGCACTCAAAACCGATAGAATCGGAGCTTGTGCTGGCTCACTACACATCATTGTGGTTAGGGTTGGTTCGAGATCCGTAACTCTACCCATGAGATTACCAAGTCCGGGTTAACCATGAAGCAACATCTTAAACCGGTGGAATGAATGAACTTGGGTGGTTTCCTGTTCAAACGGGTCACTAGACTTAGGATGAGGTTCTGTTGGTTAGCACGATATCAACACATCTCGATAAAATGATAAACGAACAAAACAGCCAAGTGTAAGACAGACGGAACTACCAGGACGGAATGCTGTCCGATCGGACCACTGTCCGAACGAACTGCTAACCGTATGGGTTGTCAACCGCACGGGTTATTAGCCGAACGACTTGCACAATATTTGAAGGATTGAATGTTGAATGAGTTGTTGTCCGATCGGATTACCATTCGAACCATGAGACATTTTGACTTCCACACTTAAACAAATTTTCAACATGTTCAATACACAAGGGATGCCATCCGAATGAACAACCAACCGAACGGGTGACAACCTGCTACGAACACGAAGTGTCCAACCGAACGGGTTGCCATCCGATTGAACGACCGTCCGATCAACCGACCTGAAAGGTAGAGATACTTCGATGTTTGCAGAATGCTACAACGAAAACTTCAAAAGTCAAGCCATCATACACAAACACATCCTTCTCAAGGGAAGAAACAATCCACTCGAACAGTCATCCGACCGGACTACTGTCTGAACGAACTGCCATCCGCACGGCCAGCCGTCCGAACAGACTACCATCCGATCGAACTACTTTCCGAGCCACTCGCACTTTGCCTCGTTTTACGCGTCACTTATCATTATGCTATAAATCTATTCAGGCTAATCTTACTCCCTAAGCGCTCCCTTCAATCCATCATCGTTGTGAGTATACTCGATCCCTTTTTGCTTTATGCACTTTTGGGTGTTACATACGTTACTTATTCTAAATCACATCGAACACACTACGCAATACTTTTAACGCTAACCGTTACCGCATGTTATACGTGACTTAATGAATGCTTGTTTATTATGTTTACACATGGAATGTTGTCTACCTGCCTTAGCAACGATAGTAGTACTATTAGTTTGGACTCAGCACCCGTTCACTCGGGGGTTGTTAAGGACAATTATTTGCATGGATTACAGTGGTGATCATGTATTACGAACTGCCTTGGGCAGTCAACCCACAGTCATTGGTATCGATAGATCTATGTCGATAACTAACATGCCTCATTTCGCTCTGTGTACGTGCTGGTTATGCGTAACGCTTTCGAACTCTATATGCTATATCAAACTTGTATGCTCACCTTTACACTATGTGTATTGACTTGTATTTTAACGCATATGACAGGTGCTTAGGATGCTTATCTGCTAGGAAATCGAGGCTAGAATAAGGCTCTAGAGGCCAACAAATAGTTGTCTGTACAAATGAAGTCAAGGGTCTCTAGAAGCAGATAAACAATTGGGCTATTTGATAAAATCTGAGTTGTCGGAATAGAACTATTTGTCTAGATTTTGTCTGTAATAATTTGTTTACATTTTGAGACATGGTATGGGACATGTTACTTTAAATTGATTGGTAATGATAATTGTTATGGAAACTTCTGGACAATCTGTTTCGCTCAGTGCCATACCCCGATGTTTCCGCCATCGGTTGGGGTGTGACACTTGTAGACTTGTTTGGCATGATCTTGTTCAATCTAATTCACTATATAATGAGTTCTTGGTTGCAATATTTTGGGCATTGACTTGAAAACATTCATAACTTAACTTCTAGAGTCTCCTGGAGCTCAATATCATTTCCTAAGGGTCATTAGTCATGCTTAGTACTTCAGTAAGCCTCCTTGACCTTTCTTAATTCAGTTTTATTAGTTTAATGGCCTAAAGTCAAACCCGTCGTAATTAAGGTTTGACTTAGTGATTAGTCACTAATGGTCCAGTCAATTCTCGAATTGAAAGTAGCTTTGAGTTGGTAATTATGTGGGTAATAAACCCTTAAAAGGGCATCCTCTGATTCCCACTCTAACTAGGTCAATTGTCGGGTCAAAGTTAATTATAAAACGTCAACAGAAAGCAAATTTTCGCATAAACACATAATTAACAATATAGAAGCCATGAAACCTCTTTTATAACTCATATAACTTGGTAATTAATGTAAGAACATGTCTAAACATGTTCAACCCGACAACTTTCAGTTTAAGCTCGGTTCGGAACCGAAAGTCGCAAAAGTAGACTTTTGATTTGACTTTCAGTTCTGACCCAATGTAGCATATTTTAGAAATGCCTTAGAGTTCTATTAGGACCAGGTTATAGATTAGTGTAACCCTCTGAGGTTATACAACTTGGTTCATTAGTTATTCGATTCATGTGCATGTTTCCGTTATATGCCTAAATGTTGACCATAATGCCCTTTTGACCTTAAAATGAGATTTTTGAAAATGTGAGAGGACAAAAACCTTTATTACTGATTTATAAACTTGTCCTAAAAATTTGACATCAGTTTGAGGTCTAGATTAAGAGTTATGCTCAATAGCGTAATTAGAAAGCTTTTTATTAATTAAACGGCGTAATTAAACAATAAGCAAAGGTTTTGAACTCAGAATTCTAATTTTGACCTTTAAAGCTTATGTGAAATTACCAAAATGCCCCTACGGTGCATGGTTTGGTTATAAAAGGTAAATTTCACATATATGCAATACCCTACTGTTATGACTTATAAAAATAAATATTTTTACTGATTATATCAGACCTGAAACTCAGATAAATATTTAAACTCTTTTATAAGCTTTAAATTGACCAAAATACCCCTACGGGGCATAAATTGAGTTTAAATCCATTTTGGGCATAATGGAAGGTATCCTACTGATATCACAACATATTTAAGGCATATTAACTTAGGAAACCTGTCCATGACTCATTTGGTTACCCGTTACGCATTATTCGTGTTCGGTGCGGTTTATGTAACTAGTTTGCTTATATTAGCCGAAACGGGTCAAACCTTATCATTTTTATCTCAAAATCCAGAATATGTTTAGTTTACCCATATTATACAAGTATACAAACTTGCCGGGTCTAAACCACATTCGAATCCGGTCTTCGCTTAATCGTGCGTTTTGAACCGTATATCTTCCTTTAAAACTAGCCGGTCTAAGTTTAGACTTAATTAAGACCCGTTAGGAATCTAATAGGTTATTAAAACCTTCGTTCCAGATTAGGAGACCAGTAAAAGATACTTGCACTCACTGGTTGTGATATATACTTGCTCAGGTAAATACTTTTAACTTATTTTCCCTTATACGGGCTTGGGGTACGGTATATAAAATACCGCTTGGTCGGGCATTGAATTTTTAATCATATAAAGGTTAATTTATTGAGATGACCCGTTTAAACTGTTATGTTTGCTTAAAGCCTTTGGGGGTTAATGACCATGTCCCGGATATCCTTGGCATCATTCATTGAAATGGCCACGACCTAAGCACGGGGTGTAGGCATACACCTGCCAGTGTATATATATAAAAAGGTATAACCGACGGTTCGAGAATAACTCGCCGTGGGATTATATCATGTGGTGTGTCTATAAATCTTTAACCCGGTATTCAGCCCGGGCTACTGAACGTATAACGAACATGTAATTCTTTTACAAGTTTATATATAAATAATTATCCCAAGTTATAAAAGATTATTTTGTGCCTTGTGCATTCAAATCAATTTTCTTAAACATTTTCAAAATGAGTCGGTTAATTGTATTTACCAGTGTAAACTGACGTATTTTCCAAAAAGGCTAAGTGCATGTACTAAACGGAATAGGCTGGTTACTTCTAGCATCAATAAATAGTCTTGCAAGCTTAGATGTTATAAATCTGTTGAACAATGATCTTTTTAACTTTTGATCCGCCTGTGGATCCCTTGCAACCGTTATTGTAATACACTTGATATTACTTTTAATTCGGTTTGTAATGATTTTATCTTTCGACTTCCGCTGTGTATTAAACTGTGATAAATTGTCTATGATGATATCAACTACGTCACGATACTCCCCACCGGGCCCACCGGTAATACGTGGAAATATCGGGGTGTGACAGGTTGGTATCAGAGCCAACATTGAGTGAATTAAACACTAGCCTTTTGTGTTTAATCTCAATGACCACAGTATGCACATTCCTCGACTTTCGAGTCTAGACAAAGAACTTAGGACTAATTCTGACTTATTTTGATTTGTCCTTTATTGTTTCCTTTGTTGTTTCTTTTGTTTGTTTTGACAGGACCTATAAAAATGCCGCCAAGAATCCGAGGGAGAGGCAAGGGGCCATTCATCGCCCCCAACGATCACGAAGCCGGGCCTTCACACCGGCGAACTCCATCAGACACTTTAAGCACAAGTCCTCAAGAAAACTGGAGGACCCATTTAGAACCCGCGAGGCGTTCAGTCTCGCTGAGCTCCTGACCTTCCTACCTCAACTCTTTCGGGCCTCAATTGGAGAACGAGCCCCACAACTCACATCACTCTTTTATACCCCTTCAAAGCCCCAACTCACACCATTCCTTCAACGACCCAACACCCTACTTTCAAAGCCGGTTCAACTCGGAAAACCTAATTGAAGAGCCAATGGGTTATAACCCGTTGGGACCGGAGGACCATTTCTCCATGGACATGGAAGAGGATCCGGAACCTGCCGAGCCGCCAACCGGAACACCTACTCACCCCATCGAGATTTCTGATGGGTCGTCATATCATGGATCACCTTATCGTGGTCCAGACAGTTATCAGGATCCCTCGGAGGATTCGCGTTTTGTAGCGGTTACTCCACCGCCACCACCACCAGTGCAGCAGCCGCCTCCAGAGCCACCGAGGCGGAGAAGATCAAATGCACGGATGTCCGTGCCAGGGGGTGTACGTATCAGCACTCCTCAACCTTCCAGGGGCAGTCATTACCCGCCACTATACGAAGACCCGCAGATAGGTGGGCCTTCGAACCCAGTTTCTGAGGTGGAGTCTGCACCAGTCGCACCGCCACCAATGGGTTATGATAACCCGATTCCTGCATACATCGGTTTAGCGGCGTACAACCCTTTTGAGCAGCCAGCCCATACTAACTACAACTACGCCAACGTTGACCCTTATCTAGTAGCGGCAAACTACAATGCTTTTAATCCCGAGGGGCCCTATGGAGCTCCCTGGGGAGTTGGATACTCAGCTTATGGGTACCAACACCCGCCACCTCCTCAACCTCCACATCAGCAGCCGCCGCAACCGCCATTGATACCACCAACACAACAGCAGGAGATTCTCCAAAGGTTGAGCCAGGTAGAGCGGGATGTTCAAGAAGAGCGTAGGCACAACTGAGGATTTCTCAAGGGTTTGGCAAGCTTAATCAAGGGGAAGAGCAAAAAGGATCATTAAATCCTTTATTTGTATTTCTTTAATTTTCAATCAAGTCCCTGCGTGGACATCTATTTCTGTAACTAGTCCCTGTGAGGACTTGTAATTTCTGTTTAGCCCCTGCGTGGGCATGTCATTTCTGTTTAGCCCCTGCGTGGGCAAGTTATTTCTGTTAAAAGTCCCGTTTGGGCAATCATGTACTCTTTAATTTAGTAATGGAATGGTTAAATTTAAAATTTCATTTTTGTCATTATATGCATAGATGTAAAATGTATGAAATAAATAAATAAATCCAAAATATGTCATTCCTTTTATAAGATCTGCCTTTAATTATTAAATAAGAATCTTAAAGGGTATAACCTAGCCTGCATGTCATTATAAGACCTAGCTATGATGGTAAAACCTGTTTAAAAAGATTCAAATCCTTGTTAACATCTGAAAACATGTTAACATTCCTGGCTTATGTGATTCGTAAAATCACACGTGTCATCCTTATATTGGATTATTCCAGTTCCTTCTTTATTATTTAAACATCCATTTGTGATGTAATGCCTACGGGCCATAATCATTGTCATATAAGACAAAAGACAGTTGTAGCCTATAACTCCCTGTCAAGAAAGGTAATGAACTATGATTCAAACCTTAGTACCTCGATCATATAAGATCTTGACTTATAATTTAAATGTGTCCATGTGACTTGGCCTTTTGTGCCATTATTATATTTAATTATAACTAAGGGTTATTAATGAAAAATCCTGAATGAAATACTTAACAAATTAACCAATATGGTTCTTTAATACCATGGTTAATAAATTAATAAGATGACAAATCTAATATATACCTCTAAATAAATCATTGTCATCATTTTATGTAGTAATCAAGCTACATGGCAGAGTCTGAAGAAATCAATAGTCATCCAAGGGAAAATCATGATACCACTAGGATCAATGTAACGGGTGCGGAACTTCAAGCATTAATTGATAATGCTGTTACCAAGGCCATGGATAGGCAGTTTAATGAATCTAGTGATACTCGAAGTAAGACCCTATCTACACCTCATTCTAAATCAAAACCTAAGACTCACTCTGAGGCTCATAGTAAGCCACCTCCTAAACAGCAAGGGTCAAAGAAGGATGATGACCGACACTCATCAAATCAGCATAGTGTTCCGTCGAAAAAGATTGTACTCGATCAAGAGCCACGTATTAAGAGTTGTTCCTATAAGTATTTCGTATCCTGTAAACCCCGAGATTTCACTGGGGAAAAGGGAGCTATTGACTGCATGACGTGGCTAGACGAGATGGACACCGTAGTTGATATCAGTGGTTGCACGGATAGGGATGTTGTGAAATTTGTATCACAGTCGTTTAAAGGTGAAGCACTAGCTTGGTGGAGGTCTTTGATCCAAGCTACTGGGAAGATCTCGTTATACAATCTGTCATGGGATCAGTTTGTTGCTCTCATCAAGGAGAATTACTGTCCTCAGCATGAGGTTGAAAAGATCGAGGCTGACTTCTTATCTTTAGTGATGAAAAACCTAGACTGTCAGGCTTACCTTACTAGCTTCAATACCATGTCACGTTTGGTTCCATACCTGGTTACCCCGGAACCAAAACGTATAGCTCGTTTTATTGGGGGTTTAGCCCCAAAAATCAAAGCTAGTGTGAAGGCATCACGACCTGCTACTTTTAGGTCAGCGGCTGATTTATCATTATCCCTTACTTTGGATGCGGTCAGGCAGAGATCGCTTAGGCATTCTGATGCTGAGAAGAGAAAACGTGAGGATGATAACTCACGCCATTCTGACAAGAAGCACAAAGGGAACTCTAACCACAAAAAGAGTTCAGGGTTCAAGAAAGGTGACCAACAGTTGGGTGAGAAGCCCAAGTGTAAAATCTGTAAGAAGCACCATTTGGGAAGGTGCAGATATGAATCCAAGTCCCAATCGTAGCCAGGAGCTTGTGGGATTTGTAAGTCAAGTGAGCACAAGACGATAGAGTGCAAGAAGATAAAAGATGCAACGTGCTATAACTGTAACGAGAAGGGGCACATCAAGTCCAACTGCCCTAAGTATGCCAAAAAGCCTGAAAAAGACCAATGCTAAGGTCTTTCGAATGGATGCACGGGAAGCAGTTCAGGATGATAAAGTGATAACAGGTACCTTCCTTATAAATGATGTTTATGCAAGGGTATTATTTGATTCAGGTGCGGATAAGTCATTTGTCGATGATAAGTTTTGTAAGTTGCTAAATCTTCCTGTTAAAACCCTAAGCATGAAATATGAAGTAGAGTTGGCCGATGGTACCATAGAAACTGCCTCAACTATATTAGATGGATGCTTTATATCCGTTAGGAACCACTCTTTTCCGTTATCCTTGCTTCCTTTGAAATTAGCTGGTTTCGACATAGTGATAGGTATGGATTGGTTATCTCATAACCAAGCCCAGATTGTTTGTGACAAGAAACAAGTGGTGATCAAGACTCCGTATGGTGAGCCACTTACCATACAGGGAGACACTCAGTATGGGTTGCCTAAGCAAGTGTCCATGCTTAAGGCATCAAAGTGTTTAAGGAAAGGTTGTGTCATCTACATGGCGGAAGTAACTATCGATGAACCAAAACCCAAGGTTGAAGACATCCCTATCATTTCTGAATACCCTGATGTATTTCCTGAAGAACTACCTGGTTTACCCCCAGATAGGCAAGTGGAGTTTAGAATTGACATTATTCCTGGAGCAGCACCTGTCGCTAGAGCACCTTACAGGTTAGCACTAATAGAGATGAAAGAGTTGAGAACTCAACTGGATGATTTATTAGCAAAGGGATTTATTAGACCTAGTTTGTCTCCATGGGGAGCACCGATCCTGTTTGTAAAGAAGAAGGATGGATCGATGCGTCTATGCATCGATTATCGCGAGCTTAACAAGGTCACGATCAAGAATAGATATCCATTGCCCAGGATCAACGATCTGTTCGATCAATTGCAAGGGGCAAGTTACTTCTCCAAGATTGATTTGAGGTCAGGCTACCATCAACTAAAGGTTAGAGATGAGGACGTGCACAAGACTGCATTTAGAACTCGCTATGGTCACTACAAGTTCTTGGTGATGCCTTTTGGGCTCACTAATGCACCAGCAGCGTTCATGGATCTCATGAACCACGTATGCAAACCCTACTTGGATAAATTTGTCATCGTCTTCATTGATGACATTCTTATTTACTCAAAGAATCAAGCTAACCATGAAAAGCACCTTCGTTGTATTCTTGCACTTCTTCAACAAGAAAAGCTCTACGCTAAATTTTCTAAGTGTGAATTTTGGCTTCGTGAAGTCCAATTCCTTGGACATGTGGTTAGTGAGCGTGGTATCCAGGTGGATCCCGCTAAGATTGAAGCTATCATGAACTGGCAAGAGCTGAAGATGCCCACAGAGATTCGTAGCTTTTTGGGTCTAGCAGGATATTACAGGCGTTTTATTGAAAACTTCTCAAGGATTGCTGCACCCCTAACTTCACTAACCCGCAAGAATATCAAGTTTGATTGGGGTCCTAAGCAGCAAGAATCTTTTGACATTCTTAAGCAGAAGTTGAGCAATGCACCTGTGTTGACATTGCCTGATGGAATAGAAGAATTTATAGTATACTGCGACGCATCACACACTGGTATGGGATGTGTGCTCATGCAGAAAGGCAAGGTTATTGCCTATGCTTCCCGAAAACTAAAAGTGCACGAGAAGAATTACACCACTCACGATTTGGAGTTGGGTTTCGTTGTGTTTGCACTAAAACTTTGGAGGCATTATCTATATGGTACCAAGTGTGTGATCTATTCTGATCACAAAAGCCTTCAACATTTGTTTAATCAGAAGGATTTAAACATGAGACAACGTCGATGGATGGAGACGTTAAATGACTATGATTGTGAAATACGATACCATCCAGGCAAGGCGAATGTAGTCGCCGATGCTTTGAGCAGGAAGGAAAGGGTTAAGCCCATTAGAATCAATGCCAAGAGCATTGAATTGAAAACAGTTTGAATGAAAGGTTGTTAGCCGCTCAGAAGGAAGCTGTATTAGAAGCTAACTATCCTAATGAAAAGTTGGGAGTCACTGCAGAACAGTTATCACATGGCAAGGACGGAATCCTAAGATTGAATGGACGGATATGGGTTCCAATCTATGGATGACTTCGGGATGTTATCCTTCAAGAAGCCCATAGTTCCAAGTATTCTGTTCATCCTGGAAGTGATAAGATGTACCAGGATTTGAAGGCAAATTATTGGTGGATAGGTTTGAAAAAGTCTATAGCCACTTATGTGGCCAAATGTCTGACATGTGCTCAAGTTAAAGCAGAACACCAGAAGCCGTCAGGTTTGCTACAACAGCCTAAACTTCCCACCTGGAAATGGGAAATGGTGACTATGGATTTTATCACCAAGTTACCAAAAACAAAGCGAGGAAATGACACTATTTGGGTTATAGTGGATAGACTGACTAAGTCAGCCCACTTCCTACCTATTAAGGAAACACATAGCTCAGATAAATTAGCTCAGCTGTACGTGGATGAGATTGTATCTCTCCATGGAGTGCCAGTGTCTATCATCAATCCCTAGGCACTCGATTTACATCGCATTTCTGGAAAAGTTTTCAACAATCCCTAGGCACTCGATTAAACTTCAGCACAACATATCATCCGCAGACAGATGGTCAAAGCGAGCGTACTATACAGACACTCGAGGATATGCTACGAGCTTGTGTTATTGACTTAGGAGGAAGTTGGGATGATCATCTTCCATTGATTGAATTCTCATACAACAATAGCTATCATTCCAGTATTCAAGCAGCACCTTTTGAAGCTTTGTATGGAAGAAAGAGCAGAACGCCCGTTTGTTGGGCAGAAGTTGGAGATGACCAACTAACAGGACCTGATATAGTCCTGGAGATGACATATAAGATTGTACAGATATGAGATCGTCTCAAAGTTTCCAGGGATAGGCAGAAAAGCTACGGAGATAAAAGGCGTAAACCTCTAAAGTTTGAGGTTGGTGACAAAGTGTTACTGAAGGTATCACCCTGGAAAGGGGTAATGCGATTTGGTAAGAAAGGCAAGTTAAGTCCAAGATACATAGGGCCATCCGAGATCATCGAATGTGTCGAAACAGTGGCTTATAAGTTAAACCTGCCTGAAGAGCTCAATGGTATTCATGATGTATTCCACATCTGCAATCTAAAGAAATGTCTAGCTGATGAATCACTAGTCATACCCCATACGGATGTGCATATCGATGAGAGCTTAAAGTTTGTTGAGAAACCTTTGTCGATCGAGGATCGGCAGGTTAAGAAGCTTCGAAGGAAGCAGGTACCGATTGTAAAGGTTAAATGGGATGCCCGAAGAGGTCCCGAGTATACGTGGGAGGTAGAGTCCACAATGAAAGAGAAGTACCCTCATTTGTTCCAGTAAATCTCGGGGTCGAGATTTCTTTTAAGGGGGTGAGGATGTAACACCTCGCAAAATAACGACAAATATAATAAAGACACGTGTCATAAGCTTTAAACGTGTAACGGATTAAATATGAGGGACTAAAGTTGACAAACAAAGAAATTATATGTATATAAGGATACAACGTGTTAACATCTGATAATTTTGCCTTTCAACAACTCTACACGATGTTTATACCCTTAAACGAATGAATCATGAAGCGTATGAAACCGTTTGTGGAAGAAAGTGAAAGTTTACAAGACGCGAGGGTTAAATGTGTCAACATGTTTAAGTTATACCTCTGAGTAACCTTTTAGAGAACTCGAAGCTTTGTAACGATTAATTATGTTCACTAGAATAAGTGATAAAAATTTCACAAGGTTTCGATATCGTATGAGAAAGATACGCGAACATTCGTAAGTAAGGGGTTAAAAGCGTCAACAAGGCAAAAATTATGTTTTCGGTTATCATTTAATGAAACCGGACCTAACGGTGTTTGGTTATATCTCATAGATCATAGAAATATAAGTTATATGGGTTAAATGTGCTTAAAATGGAAATTATCTCGTTTTAAAAGGTTCAGGGGGTGAAAACAGCAAGTTTGAAACTTGAATTGCTGATACATAGAGTGCTGGCATCGCGCCACCAGCTTCACCATATGCCGTCGCGCGACGCGATGGCCTGAGCTGGGCAGAATCTTTGCACACCTGCGGGTAAAGCCTGTTGCACCGCCTTTGAAGCCTTGTTTTTCATTCCAGGGGCTGCACTAGTGGTTTTTCATGCATAGGGACACCTGGGAACATCATACAACACTTGTAGACTTGTTTGGAATGATCTTGTTCAATCTAATTCACTATATAATGAGTTCTTGGTTGCAACATTTTGGGCACTCACTTGAAAACATTCATAACTTAACTTCTGGAGTCTCCTGGAGCTCAAGATCATTTCCTAAGGGTCATTAGTCGTGCTTAGTACTTCAGTAAGCCTCCTTGACCTTTCTTAATTCAGTTTTATTAGTTTAATGGCCTAAAGTCAAACCCGTCATAATTAAGGTTTAACTTAGTGATTAATCACTAATTGTCCAGTCAATTATCGAATTGAAAGTAGCTTTGAGTTGGTAATTATGTGGGTAATAAACCCTTAAAAGGGCACCCTCTGATCCCCACTCTAACTAGGTCAATTGTCGGGTCAAAGTTAATTATAAAAAGTCAACAGAAAGCAAATTTTCGCATAAACACATAATTAACAATGTAGAAGCCATGAAACATATTTTATCACTCATATAACTTGGTAATTAATGTAAGAACATGTCTAACCATGTTCAACCCGACAATTTTCAGTTTAAGCTCGGTTCGGAACCGAAAGTCGCAAAAGTAGACTTTTGCTTTGACTTTCAGTTCTGACCCAATGTAGCATATTTTAGAAATGCCTTAGAGTTCTATTAGGACCAGGTTATAGATTAGTGTAACCCTCTGAGGTTATACAACTTGGTTCATTAGTTATTCGATTCATGTGCATGTTTCCGTTATATGCCTAAATGTTGACCATAATGCCCTTTTGACCTTAAAACGAGATTTTTGAAAATGTGAGAGGACAAAAACCTTTATTACTGATTTATAAACTTGTCCTAAAAAGTTGACATCAGTTTGAGGTCTAGATTAAGAGTTATGCTCAATAGCGTAATTAGAAAGCTTTTTATTAATTAAACGGCGTAATTAGCATAAAGCCTATCTAAACTCAAATTATGACACCAAAATTTTTACCCACTGATGTAATATAATATTTTGGGATTTTTGAATATTTTTATTTATTTTTAAGCTAAGCATAAAATAGGGTTCTTGCTTTAAATCGGTAATTGTCGGTTATGCCCTTTTCTATTTTAACCCGAAGATATCATAAATAAAATATTTTGA
>JARYGA010035034.1:0-25031 GCA_030545235.1 Helianthus tuberosus | reverse complement strand
TTGGTACTTTAAATATTATCAAGAATCTATCTATAAAGATAGCAAGATTTCTAAAAGAAAAATTCGATTTCGATTTTTAAGGAACCGAAATGTTCGAATTTAGGTATAAAAGGAATCCAATTAAGGACTCTGATTTGAATGATGATCATCCACAAGGGTCTCAATATGAAGATAAAAAGATCCCATATGGATTTTAGAAGTTGAAGATGTTTTGAAACCTTGCACTGGACGTGCTTATGTCAAAACATCAAGTAAAAATGCTTTACGAAGTTGAGATGCCAGATATGCCAAGGCGACATATGAAGCAGAATTTGAAGGTTAAATCACTGTATGAGGAAAATATTTTTGAAAACTGTGCATGGGGTTCTTTTAAGAAAAAAATATGTTTACCGTTTTTGAAACCTTATATATAATACTTTTGAAATAAAGTAGGTGTATTAGATAGATATATTTACAAAAATGTTTTAAAATCATGAGAGATGAATTTTGAAATTATGTATAAGGTTTTTGAAAGACATGAATGATGCTTTTCGAAATCATGCACTTGATGAGAAAATGTATTGTGTTAATATTGTTTTCAGACTATATGAAATATTTTGAAATTAGGAAGGTTGGTTTTGATAACATGGCCAATGTTTTTGAAATAACATAGACATTGCATTTAGAAAAAAATTGTTTTCAAACTATATGAAATGTTTTGAGATTATGAAGATTGTTTTTGAAATACTTGTACTGTATATGTTGAAAAATCAAAACGTAATGGGTATGAGATTTGAAAATATCCTTAGTTATCCAACCAAGGATTCAAAGGTACTGATGTGCAAAAAGCACGATTACTCATAATTTCACTTTATTTCATGTACTTCGTTTCTTAGAATGAAACGAGTACTTAGAACTTTCGAGGAAATTATGAGCGATCACTTGAAAGAGAGAAATCACAAGAGTAATTTGTAAGGAACATAGTTCCTTAATGTAGGTATTATAAGGAAATTCCATACATACATGTAACTATACTTGTATATCAGAATTGCGAACAACAACTTTTATTTATGAACAAGACATATTGTTTCACATTACTAGAAAACGAAAGAAACAAAAGCATAAGACAGCAACATCTTCTACTCAGCCAACTGCTCATCCGTGGGTCAAATTTGCATTAGCAAGCCTTGGGCAATCCCTTAGGAAATGGCCCATCTCGCCACAGTTATAGCAAAGCCCTCGTGAGAAACGAGCTTGAGCAGGAGTGTCGCCAGCTTGATTTGGTACAGCTGCAGTTGGGCAAACCCTTGCTGTATGACCTATAAGTCCACAAATCTGACATTTGCGGCACTTCACATTAGGGTGATGATGAAGGTTACATTGGTTGCACAAAGGTGCAGTTCCATTGTATGGCTTCCTAGCAGGGGGTTGAGCTGGTTGGTTGGGGAAGGCTTGACCATTGTGAGCGACCACGGCGAAGTTCTGAGAAGCCTTTCGCTTCTTTGACTTCTTAGGGGATCGTTCATCCATGGTCTTTGATTCCTCAGTTGGTTTCTTGGCTGGTGGTGTTGTCACCTGACTAGGTCCTGCCTGTCTTGGTGACTCTTGAGTGGCTTCATCCTAGAGACGATACATGGCAGTAGCTAATTCAACAGTCTTCAGGACTACTTCGCCTATTCGCTGAGCGAATTTGGCAGTCTGCTTGGATATCTGGGCGTCATCGTGATGAAGAGACATTCTAGAAGAAAGTGAAAGACATAGGAAGAAACGAGTGAAAGGTTATTGGATAATCAATACAGAATGGTAACGAATGAAAATTGTGACCATTTGTTTGTTACCTAAGGCAAACAAATGAGATGGTGACAAATCAAAGTAAATGGGTCAAAAATAATGTATCGCGAAGACATGCTCGCCTATAAGTGAACACTCATCCCAAGAATTCCCAGGTAAGCACAACTAGTCTCGCGTCTGATGAGATGTATACGAAGTGCTTGCCTAGACAGAAAATCCAGAATACAGGCATTCACCCTTCCAGTTTGCACATGTTCACATTATTTAAAACCCAAAACTTTGACGAGATTTTGAAATTTCAAAGGGGTTCAAAACCTTATAACTGAGGGTTCAAAACCTAGTAATTAATCATCCTAGAACAGATGATTAGTTTTCAAAGTGGTTTTGAAATTTATGTTCTTGTTGTGGTTGTCACCTAAGGATAGGTGACAGTATTGTTTTATGACTAAACGCAAGTAAACTCGCGTTAGGGTCCTAGAAAGGTTATAGACTAGGTCAAAGTATTACTAATAACCTAATTCCCTATAACCATTGGCTCTGATACCATCTTTTCTGTCACACCCCGACCACGTAGAGCATACAAAACGTGGCGGAAACATCGGGGAGTGTTGTAACAGAATTAATGTTTCACAACCATGGAAATTTAAGTTTCGTTTTATTGATTAAAAGTGTTACAATGTCTTAATCAAACAAGGAAAATACAACATAATTAACTAGTCTTGCATCTTTTATTGTCACTAAAGCCCAAGCCTGTCTATGTGTATCTTGATCATCTTATGCAACAGCTCCTGAAAAACACATGTGAAAATAGGTACGTCAGCATAAAAATGCCTGTGAGATACATAGGTTTTGTGAAAATAAGATTCATGACTTATGTTTGAGAAAATGTTTAGTCATGAACCTTGTTATTTGCTTTGTCTTTTAAATCATTTGAAAAACGATAAGATCAGATGATAAGTATAAATAAATGTAAGGTTAAATGAATAACCAAGTAAAATATGTTTGCATAAGATAAGTTGTTTATAAATCAATGTCTTGTGAAAAGTATGTTATTTGTATGAAATGTTCTATGTCTCAAACTGAAATGATTCAAATAACGTTACGACATGTAATACCATACAAACACTTATATATAGGAAGTACCAGCGGCGTATCCACCATGCTTGTATCATATTACACACGCATCGTTACTTAATCACTTAATCAAACCAAACCAACCAATGTAAGAAGTCTATGTTTAAATCAATTGTCAAATGTATTAAATAATATGTCAAAGTGTTCATGTCAAGATGTAAATCATGTAGTATGTATAACCAATGTCAAAAGTGTTTGTGTCAAATGTAAATCATGTCAAAATGTCTATGTCAAATATCCATGTCAAATGTCTATGTCAAATATCCATGTCAAATGTCTAGGTCAAATATCCATGTCAAATGTCTATGTCAAATATCCATGTCAAATGTCTATGTCAAATATCCATGTCAAATGTCTATGTCAAAATGTCATGTATGGCAAGTGAAATGTCTCAACTACACCATATGCACAAAAACAAAGTATTGAAGTAAAACTTGGTTTAAATCAAAGCTATGTTTTGTGTAAATGCATGCAAATATTTAATATGAACATTTATGCGGTATTGTGAAAATGCATACATCCAAGCCTTGTGACTGTGGTGATAAACCTTTTAAACAAATTAAAGGTCTATCTGTCTTATATCATCGAATTCGGTCATTCCTTTCATCCCCTTTCCCTGGGATGTCCGGAACGGGAGTTGCCAATTCCTATGGTACCACTACCTACTAACGAACGGCGTAGCTAATGTTAATGAATGTATTGTCCCATGTAAACAAACCAAATGTCATACCAAAATGTAAGCATGTGAAAACAATGCACTAAGTATGTAATCAAATGAACATACATAGCGTGAAATGTCATGTAAAACGATGTACTAAGTAATGCACATAATGGGCACACCTAGCATGAAATGTCATGAAATCATGTACTATAATGTACTAACGAACATAGCAGGTATATGATGTGAAAACAGGAAAGCACGAAAGTAACAAGTAGGCACATGTGTTCCACCCCAAAACAGTTTGGAAAACAGTAAAAGAGGGGTCTATGTACTCACTTGAGATTGCTCAGAAGTCCTAGGATAACCACCAAGCAAAGCTAGAGATCACGGAAACAAACGGCACCTACTATAGGTAACTACATTAATAAACCGGACCTAAATCGGAAGATCGGGTAGCATTAGGGTTTGTAAACCAAACGAGTGTAGAGACTCGTGTCATTTGGTTTAACAAAGCCTACATACTAAATGAAACTTAACCTAAGTGTTTACGACCCATTACGACCCGTTTAGGTAGCTTATGCTACTTTAACGCGTCGTTCGCGTGAAACGCGTTCGGACCGCCTAACTAGTCCTATGACAAGTGTTATATGCCTAAACATGTTACATAATCAGTTATGTGACAAAAGTTTAGGTTACATATGCTTAATTACCAATTATACATGAAAAGGGTATTCTGGTAATTTACCTAAGGCATATAAACTACCTATCATACAACTACTTAAACGATGTGACCATAGGGTATAACCTCGGAAGGTTATTCCCTATATACTGTGGTTACCTATTGTATTTGTTCGGATCCTAATGATCGACCAAACTGGGTCGGGTTCGAGGTATAAGCGATTTATTAGATCGCTTACCCTACGACCCTAGACAACGTGGTAATCAGTAGGCATAGTCCCAAGGGACTATAACCAACGTGATTACACTCACGTTGCGAAGTTCAAACGAACTTCGCATTGACCATAACTGGTCAATGTAGAAAGTCAAACAAAGTTTGACTTTCAGACTCGAAAGACTCGAAAAGCAATAAAAGAACGAAAGAATACTTACGAAGGGTCCCCGAATGCTAATCCCGATCCAAGAACTCAGGTATGAAACAATGGTTTCAACTTAGAGCTCTCAAATCAGAATTCTTGTAAGAAATGAGGTTGGGGTGATGGGGTATTTATAGTTTTCGGGTAACCGTTAGGATCGTTTCATGGAAAATGTGCCATGATCCAAGGCGTACACTTGTCGGAAACTCATGGTGGCTAAAAACCATCCTTATCAGCTGACTAGACAATTGGGAATGTGTGGTGGAGGATTAAACAGCTGCAACCTGCTGTTTAATACACTTAATCTGGTCAGAAGGGGCCATGCGGCCCGCTTCAGGATGTCCTTAAACTAATGCGGGCCGCCTGGGCATGTCAGATCAGAAACAACTTTCAAAAATGACAGTTTAGGTCCCTGCACGTGTTTAAGGCCATTCCCGACACTTCTAAGGCCCGTCAAGCCAACTTTAAGGCCCTAAAATGTTGCCTAAACATTGTGGACATGAAACATGCTCAAAAATATGTCGGACATTGGTTCGTTTGGTCGTACGAACGCGATGTTCGCTTAATTACGACGGAATGCGCACAAGCGCGAAAAACGATCCAAATGATGTAACGAATGGATTTTTGGTAAGCCAAACACTAAAGCATAATATAGTCATGCTTACATAAATTTTTGGATGTCCGGATGTATTCAGAACGTAAGTTATGCGCGAAAATGCAAACTTGTGCACTTTTTGACACTTTTAGTCCCTGAATGAGCCAAAAGTTTATTTTAGCACACCGAACCCCTCAAAGCCTATTTCTAAGCTATATAAAGGATATTTAAGGTGTGTTTAACTTATGGTTATGTTCCGGAATGTTCGTTACAGTTCAAATTGGCATACTTTCACAGTTTGTCAACTTTAGTCCTTGTAAGCGATTTAACTTGATTTTGCCATACCAAAGCCTTCAAAACTTATTTCTAAGTTATGTAAAGGTTATTTAAGGTATGTTAAGCCTATTTCACTATTCCGGAGTGTTCGTTGCATTAAACTGGTTATATTTACGCATCAGTGCGCGTATAACCTTCCAGAAAGCGATTTAGAGTTTGAAATTGAACAGAAATTGATATGTGCAAATGATACACATATTTTTACAAATCCCAAGTATGAAATACAATATTTCATTGGTTTGGTATTTGTTTGATGGCCGTGGAGGCATAGGTGTTACAACTTGAGCGGCAATTCGAGGAATAAGCTTTACCACTTCTTTGGTCACAAGTGATGCAATCCTCTTATTGGCGCTTCGTTTGGCTCTCCTCCTAGCTGTTCGTCTCGAGGTAGAATCGTGGGAAGGCATCTAGACAGGAAGAGACTAGGAATGAGATTCGATCATAATGATTTTTGAGTTTGGCGATGCGATTAAGCGCGTTCCAAAACTTGGTGCGATAGTATAGTAGTAATATGAATCACATAGGAGCCACATAGGAGACACAAAGTTCCTAGGTTCTCACACAATGACTTGTTGTTTACACGTATATATAGGTATTTATATAACTGAAATTTGTATTCATACACATACAGGTCGGTTTGGAATATGCGAGGACGCGTTGGAGTGAGAAAGCGAGAGCGAAGACGATCGATTATGCATTAGTTTTGTTGCGAACATTCGGATTGCGTTTTAGATTGCGATGGCTGTGTGAATTGTGCGTTTATAAGGCAGGTAGTGAAAATCGTTAAATCGAGAAATCGATAATGCGTAAAGTTTCAACATGTAATTAAGTTTCAGCTAGTTGTAAAATTGGCGGATCGTATACTAGAGTGCCTTGGGTGTTTAGGCGTCGATTAACCAAGGTAACCCAACTATATCTAACAAGTTCGAGCATGCGCGTTGACCTATAGGACTTCATGCTTCCACTGGGATACAGCTCATGGCATTCGTCTTCCTAGTCATCACGTGGCTCGAGTTATCATGATAATCGAGTCCTTGGTGAGAGCTTTTGAAAACCAATTTAGAGAGTGGAACGGCTTATTAAGGTACGGGTTTCACCCCTGTCTTAACAGTTTCGTTCCTAATTGTGGTTATGCTCTACAAATAAATTCGCGAGTTCCACTGGATTTCGAAATGGAGACTTTCGTCGAGATGTGGATGTCACTCCTAACTCGATGAAAGGTTCTCGTGCTAGAAAAATGCGCTGAGTGAGCAATCCTATCGAGAGTTCTTGGTTTTCACGCCTGATCTCGACTGGATCGCTCGATTTCGTTATGCGAGTATTTTTGAAAACATGTGTATTGTGTCGGCCTTAGGAAAGGCTAAGTAGTATTTCAGCCTTAGGAAAGGCTTCTTTGTGTGAAGCTGTAGTGCATGGTGTTCACACAAAGTTGTAACTTTTAGCAATTTTCAATCGAGAGTATCAAGTAAGCCCGATACAAACCCCACTGGGTTCGTACGAGTCGGCCTGTTGGTACTTAGACTATAGACTAGGTCAATTTCTAAGACGTCGACCCGGACTAGGTCGAGTCTTGCCTAATTCCCTATAGTTATGGCTCTGATACCAATCTGTCACACCCCAACCGATGGCGGAATCATCGGGGCGCGGCACTAGGCGAATCAGATTGCTCAAGAGAATCCATAACAACTATATTGCGACAATATTTAATACATTCGTTATCCCATACTGACAATTAATACAATCACATAAGTTATCACAGATTTCTTGTCCTCTCGAACAATACAAATCCGACAACCTAGATTTTAGTTGAGTTTCTAGACTTCCTAGCTTGATTTGGTATAGTCTGCGATCTAACCTGCAACATACGTTAAAATATTTGTCAATACAAAAGTATTGGCGAGTATACAGGTTTGATAAGTAGCGTAAAAGATTAAAACGTGTAGCGAATTTCCAAATGCATAAACGTAACACACGACATATATACTCACAAAGCTGATACTACAAACTAAGTCCTCGATGCTCGAATATGCGATGGCAAACTAGACCCCGTCGGGCACAATAGTACTATACTAGTCATGGTGGGACGTCGCGAGTATAAGCCCTAGCACATATGCATCTAGCATCACGTATATCTATGCATAACAGTTATTCGCAAGTGATAATTCGATTGATTGAATAATTCGTTTAATAAGTTCGATTCATTAGAAACGTATGTTACACCCAAAATTCGATTAAAAAGGGGTTCAAGTATACTCACAGTGCGCGTTTAGCGAGAATACAGCTTGATTGGATCGGTTGCGAGTACGTCTGCGTTAATCATTGAAGGATATAGTAAACGATGTACGATTAAGCGGGAATAACATCGAAAAGTTAGTTATCTGGTCGGATGGTGTTCATCCGTTCGGATGAGCTCATCCGATCGAATAACAGGTTAATGGGTCGAATGGTCATCCGATCGAATAACAGGTTAATGGGTCGAATGGTCATCCGATCGAATAACATGTTAATGGGTCGAATGGTCATCCGATCGAATAACAGGTTAATGGGTCGAATGGTCATCCGATCGAATAACAGGTTAATGGGTCGAATGGTCATCCGATCGAATAACAGGTTAATGGGTCGAATGGTCATCCGATCGAATAACATGTTTGACTCGTTCGAATTGTCATTCGATCGAATGGCTGTTGACTCGTTCGAATTGTTATTCGATCGAATGGCTGTTAGCTCATTCGAATGGCGCGTCTGGTCAATTATTTTCGAGTGTTTTCGGAAGAAATACGATGCGGTCTTGTTGGGACGGTGTAATCTCGCATTAACCATTGAAATTCTATCAGTTTCGACCCGTTCTAACGGCCGGGAATCACCCCGTTCCATCAGATCTGGCCGTTCTTGACGGTTTCTCATGGTTACTCGAAATCGCACAGTTCCTTGGTTAAAAACATAGAATTAGGTGAAATTTGTTATCAAAATATGTGGAAATCACCCAGATCTGAGTCGTTTATGGTGGGATGAGGTCACAACTTGAAGTTCATATGAACTCTTGGTGACATCACCTTAAAACACCTCAAATCAGTAGATTTCACGGTTAGAAATCGAGTTTTGAAAGACAGAAGGACGTAGAATCGAGTGTAGATCATAGAAGTACGAGTTTTAGGTTGAAATCTTACCGGAATCGCGAGGAATCGAGAGAAAAGGGTCCTGGAGCGTGCTTGGTCGAGTGGGAGCTGTCACATCACTTGAACAGTGGTGTGGCAGGCTATTTATAGGCAAAATGAGGAGAGGGTGTTACTGGGTCGGATGGCCATTCGTTCGGATGGCCATCCGTTCGAATGGCTATCCGTTCGGATGGACCATCCGTCCGGATGGCTATTCCGGCGCGGTGAGTTTCTCCGTTTTCGATCGTTTTGAAAGTTTTTGAAGTACGCGCTTTCTATAGTTGATTTATATTATTATTATATGTGTATATATTGTAACCACCCTGGTTTTCACACTCGCATTTATTCCGACTTGCATGGTAACAAATACCGTGTTGGGAATAAAACTTATTTGAACATACTTACTTTGTGCTTATACATGCTTATACCAATACAAACACATGAAACAATTACGAATTTGTTGAGTTTTATGCTATTAAACAAGGCTGCATAAACTACAAGGGCCTATTATGGCATTTGTGAAACTACAATTTGAGGGATCTAATTTTCATTCCTTGAAACTTGCTTGAAAACGTTGGTTTAAAGTCCGAGGACTAAAACCGTCATTTTTAGAAAGTACAAAAGTCCGGGGACTAAAAAGTCATTTTTGAAATCTTGTAGGTTCGGGTAAAAAAAAATGTAAATATTGAAAACTCAAAAGTTTAGGGTCCTAATTGTCATTTTTGAAACTTATATTTTAAATAAAATAAATATATTTATTTTTTAAATAAAAGTCAAGGGTCCATTTAGTCATTATCTTAAACATGAACTCCAGGGACTGTTGTGGTCATTTTCTAAACTGAGTTAACCGGACATCCTAACCAGGTTAGCCTAGTATATAAGGATTTCTATTGTAAAGAATTAACCTAGTTAGTCTTTTAATGGTACTGTTACAGGGACCTGTTGTGCGTTGGTAGGAAACCTTAGGGACCAAGGTGTAACTTTTGAAATCAAAACAAAAAAAAAATATAAAAACCGGTCACCCGGGGTTTCGAACTCGGGACCTCTTGGTTAACAAATGAACATGTGACCAGTTGGCTGGGAATGCCTCATTCGATCATATCCCATATCGTTTAAGATATATACACGTTTTATTAATTAAATATATTATTTCAAATCTGAATCTGGCAGTCGCCGGATCTCGACCCATATCCCACTAACCTTTGTTTATTTGATCCGAAAACATCACGACTGATCCCCAACCCTTTGCCAACCCATAAACCCACTTCAATTCGACACAAATGAGTGTCTACACATGTGCAATCGGACTTTTTATTTAAAAATTCTAACCGGATCGATCTCACTATGTTTTGTCGAATCTGAGATCGAATTGGACCTCTATTAAAGCTCCTTAGATCCCCACAAACATTTTACACCATTCAAATCACACTGAAACATCGAAATAACTCTCCTGTTCGTCTCTGCAAAACTCGCCGGAAACTACTTCGCCGGAATTACGTCGTTTGGTCGTTTTAGTCGGTACCGTTTCGATTTATTTCTTTCTTTCGGTTTAATAACACTTACACAATGTTCCTGTAAATTTAATTGCAATATAATCCAGTTTTGATTGGGTTTCGGAACGGGTTGACTTCTGTTGACCGACAAATTGGGGAAGATGATAAATAGTGATTTTTCATTATTATTTATTTTCTTTTATTTTAACAGATTTATCATTAATTCATATTAAATCAGTTCTAATTAGTTATAACCTGAAATTTTTATCATAAATTCTTTAAACCCTGTTGCATTTATTAAAAATATAAAATTTGTCAAAATGTTTATAAAACTATTTTTATAAATTAAAACAGTGTTAACCTTTCAAAATTTATAATAATTCAATTTTAATGAGTTAATTATTGAAAATTTCATAGTAATCATTTCAAGTGGTTATCTCTCTAAAAATAATATTGCTATTAATATTTCATATAATTTTGATAGTTTTATAAATTAAACAGTGTTTACACTTTAAAAATATGGTTAAATCTTATTTATTTAAATTAAATAACTACATAATTTATGTCCACAATTATTTTTATGATATTACATACTTTATTCTGAGTTTATATAAATTATATTATTGTTTTATTATTTACATTTTATTTTACATAAATAAATCAGTTAAATCATTTAATTAAACTTAACAGTTTTAATTATATAATTATATAAATTCTGCCCAAAAATATTTTTATAACAAAGTACACATTTTTCTGAGTTTATAAAATTTCAGAAACTGATTTTTTATTTACATATTATTTTTAATAACTAAAACCATATAAACTGTTATTATTATTTTAACTATTTTAATTCCATTCATTTATATAAAAATATTCAAAGGCTCTAATAATTACTGTAAATCAGTAATATTACATGTTAATAATTAAAAAATGTTATTTTAATTTTTCTGATTTAAATTAATTATTTACATAATTATTTAGTTAATTATCATGTTATTTCATTTTAAACTATATATAATTGTTTATTTTTTTATATATATTCTGCCATGATTATTATTTTAAATAAGATATATATATGTTCTATAATTAAAAATGTATTTTTAATTATTCAGAATTAATATAATTATTTTGATAATTAATCATATAATTATCATATTTATTCTTTTAAACAAAATATTTATTATTTATCAAATAATATATATTTTAACCATTTAAATTAATTTATAATTTTTATAAATTAATTATATCACTTGTACAATATTTTACCAATAATCATTATATTTAATTATACTAATTAATTATATTTGATTTATTATTACAAATATTTATATTAAAACAATTACATATTTTTGCAATGTTATTAATTATGTTAAATTAATATTTTTCATAAATAATTCCGTTACATCATATTCATTTTCCGAGTCCTCTTGTTAGGTTATCCAAAATCACATAATTACCATTTAAACAAAACACTACCGAATCCTATAGATTTAGGATTTCCAATTATCCAATTAAACATTATTGTTGATACATATTCCATATTGTTGCATGTTCAATCAATTAGAGTGACGTGGAATCATATTCCAAGAACTCTCACACTTTGCATACTTGTTTGGACTTACCCGAAATCAAGGTGAGTTCATAGTCCCTTTTTACATTATCTTTGGGATGATACATATGTTACAATGTGATACAAACTATTTGCTATTTGTGGTTTCCCCGATTGTTTTTTGCATTTGCTTAATACTTTGTTGTTTGCTTTAAGAAGTTTACGTTCATCAACTTGCATAAGCCCATCGGTTGTATTATAGCGCTATAGGAATTGACGCCCCATCTCACTTCTCAAACTATTTGTTGCAATTGTTGTTGTTGTTGGTACTCATGTGAAACTTAGAAGTGAGGTGATATTTCCGAGTATCGTCATAGGTTTGAATGTACCACTAAGTAACTACATGTATTACTCTTTTGCTATAAAGACATATCGACAACCACTTTTGTTGAAACTATATCTATATCACATTGACAATTTTTGCAGAACAAAACCTATGAATTCACTCAACCTTTGTTGATCCTTTTACTCCTAACATATGTTTCAGGTGACAATGTGTGATGCCATATATTGCAAGAATGTCTCACATAGGATGGATCAAGACTTACTGCCTTAGATTTAATCCGAATCAATTATGCTTGTTAAACAATTTGTTATTTTGTAATTTGCTTTTGTACTTGTATTTCTTTCAGATTTGAATGCAATCTACATAATTGAACCTTAATCATATTTCAACTTAATTTAATCTCCATGTGCTCAAATGCATTCTATCAAGTTTCGTGACACCTTTGGCTTTCCGCCTCCGGCCGGGGTGTTACAGATTGGTATCAGAGCCATGGTTATAGGGATTTAGGTTATTAGAAATTTCTTTTGACCTAGACTATAACTTATCTAGGACACTTTCCATTAGTAACTCTTCTGTTATATTTGTTTTGTCTTCATCTCTATTCTTATCTTTTGTAACCAATGCCTCGTCACCACAGATTTTATCTTTAGATTTTACAAATGCTCATCTCCTATCCTTAGGTGATTATTTTCAAAACCTCTTCTGAGTTTTAAATTCTCATCAAAGTCTTGGGCTCTAATAACGAACTCGTGCAATCTGGAAGGGTGGATGCCTGTATTCTGAGTTTTCTGTCTAGGCAAGCACTTCGTATAAATCTCATCAGACGCGAGACCAGTTGTGCTTACCTGGGAATTCTTGGGATGAGTATCCACTTATAGGCTAAAGCATGACTTTATCAAGTTATAAGGACCCAACTACTTTAACTTGTCATTGATGTCATTTATTCGTGGAATAAATGATATCCATCTTGTTACGTGTCTTCTTTGATCCTCGTTGATTTTATGAAACTACATTACCCCATTATGAAATCACTATAATCTTTCTTCCAGAAAATGCATTCATGACGAGACACACGTTTGCCTACCTGGGAACTACCGATGAGAGTACAGTACGCCTATCGGCTCAAGGCATGTTACCCTAATTCAAAAGGATTTTTTTTTCTTCTCTCCGTTTCAGAACAATCCATGTGCTAATCAACCTATGTTGTACTATTATCAATTTATTACGATACGATTCCCTCCTTTTCAAAGTTTCAAAATTTTCTCGAGACCATACCTGTCAGATTCAAATTTTCAAAGTAGCTGCAGAACGTAGCATGGAAGCACTAACCGATCACATGGTGTAATCCGGAATCTCCTTATCTATATAAGAAACTCACTACACGAGCTAATCTACACAAGAACTACAAACTTCTGATATAACTCCACACATACCCAAACCTTTCTTAGTTCAACAAAACCCCATATTCAAATGGCAAATCTCCCAACAGCATATGCTGAATCTTCAAATGCAGCAAAAATTCATCCCTTCCTTCAGTTTACTACTTTACACTATCAAGAGAGGTATCAAAAACTCAAGCATAAAGAAGTTCTTACTATTAGCAGTATTGATTGGCAACGAATAGGAATGTTTGATTTCAGTGGTTTGCTGGCAAGATCACTACAACCTAATACACCCTGGCGTCGTTTCTTCGACATCTTAGAACCATCATATGATGAACTAGTGTATGAGTTCTTGTCCACTTTCTATTACAAATCTAATGAAAATCTTGCCAATGAATCCATTCATTTTCAACTTTGTGGGCAATTTCATACTATGTCATTAACAGAATTCGCAGTTCATCTGGGCATATATACAGATGAAGAAGTCAAACAACCCATTTTTACGGAGGCATCAACATCTGGTTCCTCCGCGAATATGGTAAATTATTGGCAATACCATTCATTAAAAGAATGGTGTATCAACAATAATTCTACAAGCTTCATAGACCCTTGTTATCAATATATGCACCGTGTTTTAGCCCACACTATCACGGGGCACAAACATAATATACACAGGGTTAAAACAATCGAACTTTTCTATTTGTATAGTATTTTTGAGCAAGTTCCCTGTAATATTGCCCACGAGCTTGCTGAATATTTTTCTAGCCAACAATCAAATCCTCTGAGAAGTCTCATGGGAGGGTCTTACATTACAAAAATAGCACAATCATTAGGTATCTTAAGTGATCAGATTATCCAGGGATTATCTCCACCGAAGGCACCTGGGATTGTAAATCCTTACACCATGAAGCTAACTCCTGTTCATATTAGTACACTAACACAACTATCACAGTCGGAGGGAGCTCCAGTTATCTTAGAAAATACCTTCCCACAAAATTTACAACAATCATTTTTGCAGTTTCCTCAACCGTCTTTTTATCAGTTTGATATACAACCACCGCTGCCATACATACAAGAACCTATTACAACTAACTTATTCCAACCTTTAACACCGAACGTCTTACCAAGCTTCCCACCGTCATTTTTCGAGGAGAATTCAACGATGCAAGGAACATGGTTTGATGAAAACATGATGACTCAAGAGCAGTTATCATCAGAACCCTTTTTGCAAGCACCATTACTGCCACATTCTTTCCAATCACTGTTGAACGAAGTAGAACAACTACCACCAACTGATTTGGCAGGCCCAAGTACGATGCCTCAAATGAATCTACCTCCAGATTCATTGGGAGACGAAGTGACTAAGTTAAACCATCAAGTTCAAAATTTGTCTCAACAAATAAGATGGTTGACAGAAATAAATCAATGGTTGGAAAGCATGCTGATACAAATAACTGATCATATGCAACTGCCTCTACCACTTCCACCTTATAATCCTGAATTTGATCCATTACATGACTTATTTCAAATGTAAATTTGTTCAATAGATTGTCAAACAAACAATGCTATCATTGCTAATGTGAAATACGTTTTGATTCAGTTGATGTTATGTTATATTGATGCTTGTTTGATTTAAACAATACCTCAATTTTATTTGTTTCCTCACTTAACTAGAAGTGCTATGTGGACCATGCAACGAAACGCGTAATTTTGGGTGCACACTTAATTACGGGGTTCGATGCATGAAAATCATAGTAAGCCTTGTTAAGTAAGGTGACATATAAAAACATTATGTGGGTATGTGATTATCCAATTACTTATTTGTACACACATTTGCTTACCTAATATTTACATTACAAATCCAGCATAACATAGTGCCATGCAAAACAATTTCTATACAATGATCCTCGTAAATTCCTCAAAATTTACAGCATCAAACAATGATTTGATTATCTTTCTAATCATTACAATTACATTCTACGGTCTCTTTTCGAATAAATTTCGGGACGAAATTTTCTAAAGCAGGGGAGACTGTAACCACCCTGGTTTTCACACTCGCATTTATTCCGACTTGCATGGTAACAAATACCGTGTTGGGAATAAAACTTATTTGAACATACTTACTTTGTGCTTATACATGCTTATACCAATACAAACACATGAAACAATTACGAATTTGTTGAGTTTTATGCTATTAAACAAGGCTGCATAAACTACAAGGGCCTATTATGACATTTGTGAAACTACAATTTGAGGGATCTAATTTTCATTCCTTGAAACTTGCTTGAAAACGTTGGTTTAAAGTCCGAGGACTAAAACCGTAATTTTTAGAAAGTACAAAAGTCCGGGGACTAAAAAGTCATTTTTGAAATCTTGTAGGTTCGGGTAAAAAAAAATGTAAATATTGAAAACTCAAAAGTTTAGGGTCCTAATTGTCATTTTTGAAACTTATATTTTAAATAAAATAAATATATTTATTTTTGAAATAAAAGTCAAGGGTCCATTTAGTCATTATCTTAAACATGAACTCCAGGGACTGTTTTGGTCATTTTCTAAACTGAGTTAACCGGACATCCTAACCAGGTTAGCCTAGTATATAAGGATTTCTATTGTAAAGAATTAACCTAGTTAGTCTTTTAATGGTACTGTTAGAGGGACCTGTTGTGTGTTGGTAGGAAACCTTAGGGACCAAGGTGTAACTTTTGAAATCAAAACAAAAAAAATATAAAAACCGGTCACCCGGGGTTTCGAACTCGGGACCTCTTGGTTAACAAATGAACATGTGACCAGTCGGCTGGGAATGCCTCATCCGATCATATCCCATATCGTTTAAGATATATACACGTTTTATTAATTAAATATATTATTTCAAATCTGAATCTGACAGTCGCCGGATCTCGACCCATATCCCACTAACCTTTGTTTATTTGATCCGAAAACATCACGATTCACGACTGATCCCCAACCCTTTGCCAACCCATAAACCCACTTCAATTCGACACAAATGAGTGTCTACACATGTGCAATCGGACTTTTTATTTAAAAATTCTAACCGGATCGATCTCACTATGTTTTGTCGAATCTGAGATCGAATTGGACCTCTATTAAAGCTCCTTAGATCCCCACAAACATTTTACACCATTCAAATCACACTGAAACATCGAAATAACTCTCCTGTTCGTCTCTGCAAAACTCGCCGGAAACTACTTCGCCGGAATTACGTCGTTTGGTCGTTTCAGTCGGTACCGTTTCGATTTATTTCTTTCTTTCGGTTTAATAACACTTATACAATGTTCCTGTAAATTTAATTGCAATATAATCCAGTTTTGATTGGGTTGACTTCTGTTGACCGACAAATTGGGGAAGATGATAAATAGTGATTTTTCATTATTATTTATTTTCTTTTATTTAAACAGATTTATCATTAATTCATATTAAATCAGTTCTAATTAGTTATAACCTGAAATTTTTATCATAAATTCTTTAAACCCTGTTGCATTTATTAAAAATATAAAATTTGTCAAAATGTTTATAAAACTATTTTTATAAATTAAAACAGTGTTAACCTTTCAAAATTTATAATAATTCAATTTTAATGAGTTAATTATTGAAAATTTCATAGTAATCATTTCAAGTGGTTATCTCTCTAAAAATAATATTGCTATTAATATTTCATATAATTTTGATAGTTTTATAAATTAAACAGTGTTTACACTTTAAAAATATGGTTAAATCTTATTTATTTAAATTAAATAACTACATAATTTATGTCCACAATTATTTTTATGATATTACATACTTTATTCTGAGTTTATATAAATTAGATTACTGTTTTATTATTTACATTTTATTTTACATAAATAAATCAGTTAAATCATTTAATTAAACTTAACAGTTTTAATTATATAATTATATAAATTCTGCCCAAAAATATTTTTATAACAAAGTAAACATTTTTCTGAGTTTATAAAATTTCAGAAACTGATTTGTTATTTACATATTATTTTTAATAACTAAAACCATATAAACTGTTATTATTATTTTAACTATTTTAATTCCATTCATTTATATAAAAATATTCAAAGGCTCTAATAATTACTGTAAATCAGTAATATTACATGTTAATAATTAAAAAATGTTATTTTAATTTTTCTGATTTAAATTAATTATTTACATAATTATTTAGTTAATTATCATGTTATTTCATTTTAAACTATATATAATTGTTTATTTTTTTATATATATTCTGCCATGATTATTATTTTAAATAAGATATATATATGTTCTATAATTAAAAATGTATTTTTAATTATTCAGAATTAATATAATTATTTTGATAATTAATCATATAATTATCATATTTATTCTTTTAAACAAAATATTTATTATTTATCAAATAATATATATTTTAACCATTTAAATTAATTTATAATTTTTATAAATTAATTATATCACTTGTACAATATTTTACCAATAATCATTATATTTAATTATACTAATTAATTATATTTGATTTATTATTACAAATATTTATATTAAAACAATTACATATTTTTGCAATGTTATTAATTATGTTAAATTAATATTTTTCATAAATAATTCCGTTACATCATATTCATTTTCCGAGTCCTCTTGTTAGGTTATCCAAAATCACATAATTACCATTTAAACAAAACACTACCGAATCCTATAGATTTAGGATTTCCAATTATCCAATTAAACATTATTGTTGATACATATTCCATATTGTTGCATGTTCAATCAATTAGAGTGACGTGGAATCTTATTCCAAGAACTCTCACACTTTGCATACTTGTTTGGACTTACCCGAAATCAAGGTGAGTTCATAGTCCCTTTTTACATTATCTTTGGGATGATACATATGTTACAATGTGATACAAACTATTTGCTATTTGTGGTTTCCCCGATTGTTTTTGCATTTGCTTAATACTTTGTTGTTTGCTTTAAGAAGTTTACGTTCATCAACTTGCATAAGCCCATCGGTTGTATTATAGCGCTATAGGAATTGACGCCCCATCTCACTTCTCAAACTATTTGTTGCAATTGTTGTTGTTGTTGGTACTCATGTGAAACTTAGAAGTGAGGTGATATTTCCGAGTATCGTCATAGGTTTGAATGTACCACTAAGTAACTACATGTATTACTCTTTTGCTATAAAGACATATCGACAACCACTTTTGTTGAAACTATATCTATATCACATTGACAATTTTTGCAGAACAAAACCTATGAATTCACTCAACCTTTGTTGATCCTTTTACTCCTAACATATGTTTCAGGTGACAATGTGTGATGCCATATATTGCAAGAATGTCTCACATAGGATGGATCAAGACTTATTGCCTTAGATTTAATCCGAATCAATTATGCTTGTTAAACAATTTGTTATTTTGTAATTTGCTTTTGTACTTGTATTTCTTTCAGATTTGAATGCAATCTACATAATTGAACCTTAATCATATTTCAACTTAATTTAATCTCCATGTGCTCAAATGCATTCTATCAAGTTTCGTGACACCTTTGGCTTTCCGCCTCCGGCCGGGGTGTTACATATATATCACTAAGGGTCGTATTTACGTATCCATATTTCCAAGTTTCGATGTAACAATCGGTTTCCGATTCGAGTATGCGATTATTAGCGACGTTTCACGGCCATCAAGGAGGGTAGTATAGGTCCTTTCTTGACGTCATCGTGAACGTTATTGTGTGTTGTGCCACAAAGACTGGCGGGGTTCCACTCACTCGTATTGTCATCATCGTCACGACGATTGGAGCTATAGCACTCACCCGAGGGTCCTTGTTAGCGTTAGTTGTTTTACGTTCGACACATCACGGCCACTGAGGAGGGTAGAATAGGTCCTCACTCAATGCCTCCGTGAGTGTTAGTGTTTGTGATAATAGTGTATTGCGAAATATGCGATTTATCCTTCGAATAGCGAAGTATGCGATATAGTTACATTATGATCCGAATCTCTTGTGCTAGGCGTAACGAGTATATCGAGTGGTAACAACGCGCGAAAGTGCGGGTTGTTACAATTACAATTTTACACTAGTTTATTATTTTATACCTACTTTAAAATTACTATTTTGCCCACAGTTTAAAATTACGTCTTCGCCCCTAGTTCAAAATAAATTTATGCATTTGCCCCCAGATAAAATTTACGATTTTCCCCTCGGTTCAAAATTACGATATCACCCTTAATTCAAAATTACGTTTTTGCCCCCAGTGCAAAATAAAAATATGGTTTTCCCCTAGCTAAAAATTAGGATTTTACCCTCGGGAAAAAAATTTGATTTTTCCCTCAAGTAAAAATAAAAATATGACTTTGCCCCAGCTAAAAATCGTGTCAAAGAGCTGCCTAACACTCCTTTTACTTTTTATTTCTAGCAAAACTATAGTACTGTTTTTTTAATTGATTGAGAATTATTCGCCCATCGTTCTGCAATGTGGACGGAGCATCACCTAGTTAAAAACAAAGTCACAAACGTTTAAACAGTAGCTTTCAATTATCAATGGACGTTCGCGATGTAATAGGGGTTGTCATGTGCTAACCACTTATCTCCTTTCTTTTTCAAAATTTTGTTGCACAGTGTTCCAATTAACTTGAGTGGTAAGAGTGTAAGTTTGCTTTCGGGCATACCCGGGTTCGAACCCCCCTCCCCCTCTCTTACCGTATTCATTCTTCTGTTGACGTGTGTGTATATATACATATACAGAGAGAGGATAAAATAAAAACTGACTTGAGTTCCAAAATAACTCGTGGAAACCTTATATAACAAGCTACTTTTTTATAAAAAAAACTTCAAGGCATCTAATACACGTATGGGCTCGACTAGATTATAAACCGAGCTGACTCGGATCGACTCGAATTTAAACTCGAGCTGAAAATCTAACCTCAAGCTCGGCTCTATATTTAACTAAACTCATTGAGCTCGACTTGATTATGGTCGAATTTAAAAAGAAAATTTAATACATAACTTTTAAATCAAAATAGTCTGTAAAATATTTAACATAAGTTCGACCTAATACATTAAAAACCAAAATCAAGTTTAACAT
This sequence comes from Helianthus tuberosus, assembly GCA_030545235.1. Lineage (NCBI taxonomy): Eukaryota > Viridiplantae > Streptophyta > Magnoliopsida > Asterales > Asteraceae > Helianthus > Helianthus tuberosus. The sequence continues at coordinate 4,438 of JARYGA010035034.1, read as the reverse complement.
AACACAAAATAAGTTTCAAATTTCAAATCCGAACAAACTTCAAGCTATAGCTCCAAGTCGCAACTTTTTGAAAACAACCATCTTAATATCTAACCTTTATATAAGGATTTGGTTACATGTAACTCACACCTTCCAACTTTTTCATTATACTTCGTGATGAAAAGTCAAAAAAAAAAAAATCATACTTCGTGTTGAAAACTTAAAAAAAAAAAACAATGTTGATGATTTGATAACTAACAAGTAACAATAAATAGATATATAGTGACAAAAAACTTTTAGCATAAGGGTTAAGTTCATTTATTAACAACTCCCTTGATTGTGAACACTTGTAAACTAATTCTAGCCCTTGATTATCAATACACAAGTGTAAATCAATTGTCAGGATTTGATAATGAAACTACACTAGTGTATTTTACGATTTAATGATGTAAATCAATGGTCAGGATTTGTTCACTCAGTTCACAAATACACTAGATTGCTAGTCGGCTTAGATGCCTTCCTATTCTTCTAAACATACGCACTGATAATATATCTTTTCATATATACGCTTTTATGATATATGGAACTAACTAAGAGGCACCTTTTTTTAATTATAATTACTAGCCTTTGATATCGTTACTTTAAAGTTCTGTTAGGATCTAATAACATATATTAACAATGGCTTTATTCTTTTCAGATGTTTAAATTGTTTTCTATTCTAAGTTGCGGTGGAAATTTGTCACACTTTTAAAACTTTGTTTTTTTCTTAAACTCATATTATTAATGCTTAATCTTAATCCAAGCATATTTAATACTTTTAATTGGCAAACACATACACCCTAAAATAGTAAACTCTATCTAAAAATCTACATATTACCCACTTAATTTGTAGGACTCGAACCTACACCGCTTTAATAAGAAGAGATATGTGTCTGTTGCTTTTGCTTGAACTTAAATCATAAGCAAGTTTTATAGCTACCTATCTTTCCCTTCATTCTTTGTTACTTATAATTATCTTTAATACAATATGTATAAGTCAAGGGCGGACCTACCCTTTGGCCAGGGTGGGCGGCCGCACCCTTTGAAAAAAAAAATTAGTGTATATTTTAGGCAAAAAACCGGACCGCACCCTGAAAATATGGTTAAACACCTCATCCGCACCCCCAGCAAATAATTTATGAGTCCGCCTCTGGTATAAATTACTAGATACACGATTCATATAATCTTGAATTACATATATATATTACATAAACTTGTAACTCACCATTCTTTTTTACAATTTAATAGATATTTTGTGGTGGTTCATTGAGAAAGACAAAACATTTAAACACAGCGGCAAAACTTGAGATTTCCGACCGAGAGGTCGAAAACATATATATCCAAAAATTTCTATACAAAAACTACATACTCTCCACTACTGAGCGAAAAGTTCGGGGGATCGGCCGCCCTCTCCCAACCCTAGAAGCCGCGCCCCTGCTTAAACACTTGGGTTTGAGAGGGTAAGGTCTTGCGTTTAGGTTCTACAGACGACAAGGATTAAAAGAAATTCTTCTTTGTTTCTTTGTTAAAGAGAGAGAATAAGGTGGTGTGTACTTTAGATTGATGCCGTAATTGACCTAATCTTCTACACTAATATCATAACTAATAGGGATTGGTCAGCAAATCGTTGAGATTTGTATTGATGCCGTAATTGACCTAATCTTCTACACTAATATCATAACTAATAGGGATTGGTCAGCAAATCGTAGAGATTTGTAATGTGCTTCCTTGACTTTTTTTATAACTAGTGCTTTTCATTTAATTATTCTCTTCGACGTATCTTCTAGATTTCAATTCGAACTTTGGTATATTTTGCATTTTTAATCATTCTATTTGTCTTACATGTCGGTGAAAACTACTTTCTTTCATATCAAGGGAACTATACATATTTTTGAGAGTTAATTACACAAATGGGTCATGTGGTTTATAGTTTGTTTCGCCTTAGGGTACTAACTTTTTTTTTAACATGTTAAGGTCCCGTGGTTTACGTTTTGTAACACCTTTGGGTACTAACACCAAAATTAGTTAATTAATGACCAAAATGCCCTTGCTTTTTTTTTTTTTAAGATTATCAATGTAACACATTTGGGTACTAACACCTAATTTTATTTAAGATTACAAAATCTATTTTTTTTATTTTCATCTTTTTATTATATCTCTTAATTAACATAAAGTCTATTTATTTTTTTATTTTCATATTTTTATTATATCTCTTAATTAACATAAAATCTATTTTTTTTATTTTCATCTTTTTATTATATCTCTTAATTAACATAAAGTCTATTTATTTTTTTATTTTCATATTTTTATTATATCTCTTAATTAACATAAAATCTATTTTTTTTTTATTTTCATCTTTTTATTATATCTCTTAATTAACATAAAGTCTATTTATTTTTTTTATTTTCATATTTTTATTAAATTTCTTATTTAACATAAAATCTACTAGTTACACCAGTAAAATCTACTAGCAATATAGTTTTATGTAAATTAAATATTTTACTCGTTTTAAATAATGTAAACCTTACTCGTTTTCAATTTTGGATAGATAGGATAGATAATAATAAATATATAAACTGTATAAGTTCTAAAATAGTAAAATGTAAATGAACAAAAAAACGAGTTAAAAAAAGCTTAATTTTTTTTCATGAAAGATATTTATTATTATCAATCATATCTATCCAAAATTGAAAACGAGTAAGGTTTACATTATTTAAAACGACTAAGAAATTTAATTTACATAAAACTATATAGTTAGTAGATTTTCATATTTTTATTAAATAATGTAAACCTTACTCGTTTTCAATTTTGGATAGATATGATTGATAAAAATAAATATCTTTCATGAAAAAAAATTAAGCATTTTTTTAACTCGTTTTTTTATTCATTTACATTTTACTATTTTAGAACTTATACAGTTTATATATTTATTATTATCTATCCTATCTATCCAAAATTGAAAACGAGTAAGGTTTACATTATTTAAAACGAGTAAAATATTTAATTTACATAAAACTATATTGCTAGTAGATTTTACTGGTGTAACTAGTAGATTTTATGTTAAATAAGAAATTTAATAAAAATATGAAAATAAAAAAAATAGATTTTATGTTAATTAAGAGATATAATAAAAATATGAAAATAAAAAAATAAATAGACTTTATGTTAATTAAGAGATATAATAAAAAGTTGAAAATAAAAAAAATAGATTTTATGTTAATTAAGAGATATAATAAAAATATGAAAATAAAAAAATAAATAGACTTTATGTTAATTAAGAGATATAATAAAAAGATGAAAATAAAAAAAAATAGACTTTATGTTAATTAAGAGATATAATAAAAAGATGAAAATAAAAAAAAATAGATTTTGTAATCTTAAATAAAATTAGGTGTTAGTACCCAAATGTGTTACATTGATAATCTTAAAAAAAAAAAGCAAGGGCATTTTGGTCATTAATTAACTAATTTTGGTGTTAGTACCCAAAGGTGTTACAAAACGTAAACCACGGGACCTTAACATGTTAAAAAAAAAAGTTAGTACCCTAAGGCGAAACAAACTATAAACCACAGGACCCATTTGTGTAATTAACTCTATTTTTGAATTCTCACAATTTGTTCTTGCCTAATCAAGGTTAAAACTTAAAGTATAGAGTAATTTTTTTTTTCGTAAATTCGGTAAGAATTAGTTTTAACAACTATATTCATATGCACGTGATGTTTGTGCATCAAATTCTACTAATACATTTGAAATGAATCAACAAGTGATAAGAGGGCACTTCTTGTGAAATACTTAGATAGTGTTCGTTTCACAGAATGCAAATAAATTTCGATGGAATTGGAACGTTGATTTCACTTCTTATTTTTGTTGGTTTTCACAAGAAAATGAATTGAAATTAAACAACATAAGGAAGGGAATTTTAACGTTATTTTACTAATTTCGTGAAAATAACGTTAAAAGAGGGGAATGGTTAATCATGCATCATGTGGTGACGTTGATAGCCGAAAGACAAGGGGGTACATGCATTAATCAGGCGTTTGTCTCAATTCCTGAGTGCTATGTGCCTTATGTCCAAGGCTTGACGCAAAACTACTATCGAGCCGGGGGTCTCACTGGAAGCAGCCTCTCTATTCCTACGGGGTAGAGGTAAGGCTGTCTACATTTTACCCTCCTCAGGCCCTATCTTTGTTTTGCTATTGGTGGGATATATTGAGTATGATGATGATGATTTAACACTCAAAAATGGTATGTCAACATCATATAAGGTGTGTCAACCTAACTTGCATTTTAATTGGGCTTTTTATATTTTTTGTTGGACATATATGCATATTGCCCCATTGTACACGTAATTTCTTCTTATCGCTTTTCACGCTTATTAAGAATTTAAAACTTTTTAATATAACATGGCCATATAATAATT
>JARYGA010035033.1:0-81407 GCA_030545235.1 Helianthus tuberosus | reverse complement strand
TTGTCACATTATCCCCAACTTGAAAGAAATTTCGTCCCGAAATTTAGCATGCGGTTACTGAGGAAGCTAGGTAAGTTATCATTTACTGGTTTTCCTGGGGTGTCACATCATCCCCCCGTTGATTTGGAATTTCATCCCGAAATTTTGTAGTAGCTTCAGCCTCAGTAGTAGTTGCATGGTTTTCGAACAACTGGGGATATTTGAGTTCCATTTGGTCTTCTCGTTCCCAGGTATACTCTAGGCCACGACGGGAGTTCCAACGAACTCGAACAAGAGGTATCCTGGTGTTCTTGAGGACCTTAACATCCCGGTCCGTGATTTCAACTGGTTCCTCGACGAAATGCAACTGTTCGTCGATAGTGAGCTCCTTCAAAGGAACTATGAAGGTCTCATCTGACAGACACTTCTTCAGATTCGACACGTGAAAGACGTTGTGAACTGCACTGAGTTCAGCTGGTAAGTTCAGTCTGTAGGCCACTTTGCCTATTTTCTCAATGACTTCAAATGGTCCAACGTATCGTGGATTGAGTTTGCCCCTTTTGCCAAAACGAACAACACCCTTCCAGGGTGAAACTTTGAGTAGTGCTCGATCCCCAACCTGGAACTCGAGTAGTTTCCTGTCTTTATCGGCGTATGCTTTCTGACGGTCACGAGCTGCCGCCATGCGTTGTCGTATTTGAGCAATCTTTTCAGTAGTATCAACTACCATTTCTGGACCTGTGATCTGACTGTCACCCACCTCTGCCCAACAAAGAGGTGATCGGCATTTACGCCCGTACAATGCCTCAAATGGAGCAGCTTTAATGCTGGTGTGGTAACTGTTGTTGTACGAAAATTCCACGAGTGGCAGATGTTTTTCCCAGCCCTTGCCAAAGTCAATTACGCACGCCCGAAGCATGTCTTCTAGAGTTTGAATAGTGCGCTCAGACTGCCCATCTGTCTGAGGATGATAAGCTGTGCTCATGTCTAAACGAGAGCCAAAAGATTTGTGCATTGCTTGCCACAGTTCTGAAGTAAAACGTGCATCACGATCAGAGATAATAGAGGTGGGCACCCCGTGCCTCGAGACAACTTCTTTAAGGTATACGTCTGCTAGAGTGGAGAACTTATCCGTTTCCTTGATAGCCAAGAAGTGAGCAGACTTTGTGAGTCGATCCACGATCACCCAAATAGTATCATTTCCGCGCTGAGATCTAGGTAGGCCAGTAACAAAATCCATGGAAATTTGTTCCCATTTCCATTGTGGTATCTCAGGTTGCTGGAGTGGGCCTGATGGTTTCTGATATTCCGCTTTGACTCTCGCACAAGTCAAACACTTGCTAACGTAAGTTGCTATGTGGGCCTTCATGCTAGGCCACCAATATGTAGTTCTGAGGTCGTGGTACATCTTATCCGAACCAGGATGTACTGAGTAGCGAGACTTATGAGCTTCATCCATTACAAGCTCGCGTAAATTACCATAGAGTGGGACCCAGATGCGTCCTGTTACATAGTAGGCGCCGTCTGCCTTTTGTTCTAACCGTTGTCTTGAGCCGCGTAGGGTTTCAGACCTGACGTTTTCCGGTTTCAATGCTTCTACCTGAGCATCTCGTATCTGTGAAGGAAGACTGGACTGAATAGTGAGTTGCAACGCTCGTACACACCTAGGTGTAGTATCCTTTCGACTGAGGGCATCGGCCACCACATTGGCTTTGCCCGGATGGTACTTTATAGCACATTCGTAATCGTTCAGTAACTCGACCCATCGACGTTGTCGCATGTTCAATTCTTTCTGCTTGAAGATATGCTCAAGACTCCTGTGATCGGTGTAGATGGTGCACTTGGTGCCATACAGGTAATGTCGCCATATCTTGAGCGCAAAAACAACAGCTCCCAGCTCTAAATCATGCGTAGTGTAATTCCGTTCGTGAATCTTAAGTTGGCGTGAAGCATAAGCAATAACTTTATCCCGTTGCATCAACACAGATCCAAGACCTTGGATGGATGCGTCGCAGTAGACTACAAAATCATCCGTGCCTTCAGGCAATGAGAGGATAAGTGCGCTACAAAGTCTATCCTTTAAGTGCTGAAACGCTGTTTCCTGTGTATCACTCCAACGGTAAGCAACACCTTTCTGTGTCAGTAATGTAAGCGGCTGTGCAATCTTTGAGAAGTCTTTGATGAACCGTCTATAATAACCCGCCAAACCCAAGAATTGGCGTATTTCGGTTGGTGTGCGAGGTGCAGGCCAGTTCTTGATCGAATCTACCATGGATGGATCGACATGAATCCCATCCTTGTTTACCACGTGGCCTAGAAAGTGAACTTCACGAAGCCAGAAGTCACATTTTGAAAACTTAGCGTACAGCTGTTCCGTTCGAAGGAGTTCCAGAATAAGTCGTAAATGCTGCTCATGTTCCTCCCGATTCTTCGAATAAATTAGGATGTCGTCGATGAAAACAATAACAAACTTGTCAAGATAAGGTTTGCACACCCTGTTCATAAGATCCATGAAAACCGCAGGCGCGTTCGTTAGCCCGAATGGCATGACCAAAAACTCGTAATGGCCGTAGCGAGTTCTGAATGCTATTTTGGAGACGTCCTCATCCCGGACTCTCAATTGATGGTAACCTGACCTCAGATTAATCTTCGAGTAATAGCTCGACCCTTGCAACTGGTCGAATAAGTCGTCGATGCGTGGAAGAGGATAGCGATTCTTTACGGTCACCTTGTTTAGTTCGCGGTAATCTATGCACATACGAAAGGTACCGTCTTTCTTCTTCACAAATAATACTGGAGCTCCCCAGGGCGAAGAGCTAGGACGTATGAAACCCTTTTCCAAGAGTTCTTGCAATTGCTTAGACAGTTCTTCCAGTTCAGTTGGAGCTAAGCGATAAGGCGCTCGAGCTATAGGTGCTGCTCCTGGAGCTAGCTCGATCTGAAATTCGACCTGGCGATGGGGCGGTAACCCAGGTAACTCTTCAGGAAACACTTGAGGAAAGTCGCGTACAACCGGAATATCCTCTAACTTCTTCTCTTTTGTCGATGTATCTGTAACGAGTGCTAAAATAGCTGTGTGGCCCTTTCACAAACACTTCTGTGCCTTCAAGAAGGAGATGATGCCACTCACGACACCACTCTTGTCGCCTTGAACTTCGAGAGGTTCTTTGCCAGTACGAGGAATACGAATGATCTTCTCCTTGCATAGGATCTCTGCTTGCTGTTGGGATAACCAATCCATACCAATGACAATGTCGAAACTACTCAGAGTTATAGGAATGAGATTGATAGAGAAAGTCTGACCAGCGAGGATAAGATTACAACCTTGAACTATGTGTGTGGCCTCTAGACTTTTACCGTTAGCTAGCTCTACGACATGTTTGGTGTTTAAAAGTGTTGGTGCACGTTTAAGCATTTGACTAACTTTCAGAGACATATAACTGGTATCCGCACCCGAATCAAATAATACAGTAACATAAAAGTCGTCGAGAAGAAACTTACCCATAACCACATGAGGATCGTTCCTTGCATCACCCTGACCAATCACAAATGCACGACCCTTAGCACCATTGTTGTTGTTGTTTCCCCCATTGTTGTTCCTATTGCCCTGATTATTGTTGTTGTTGTTCTGATTCTGATTTAACTGGGGGCAGTTCCGCTTGAAGTGACCTTCAGCCCCACACTGAAAGCATGCCTTATTTCCTTGCTGTTGTTGCTGTGGCTGGTTTCGTGGAGCTGGTGGCTGTTGTTGCTGGTTCTGATTCGCAGGCCTTGAGCTCCTGCAATCTTTAGCCTCATGACCTACCCATAGACATCTCTGACAGCGGCCTTTACGACACTGACCACTGTGGTGTTTGTTACACCTGTTACACAGTGGATGAATTCCCCGATATCCACTCTGCCCCTGACCACCAGACGTTTGCTGACTCGGACTTTGGTAATCACTAGTCTTGCGCTGCTGCTGTGCTTGAGACTGTACAGTAGCTGAACCCCTGCTGGAATCCCCTTCCCATTTCCGCTTGTTGTCACTGGGATTAGCAGGAGTAGCTGGAGAGGTAGCGGTAGTAGTAGCGCTGATACGTTTAGGCAGCCTGTTCTGTTCGACTGCCTGATCGGTGAGGCGATGAGCTAACTTGACAATTTGTTGAATGGTGCCAAGATTCGCTGAGGTTACGTGACTTTGAATTTTCGGTACCAGACCATTGAGATACAGTTCGATACGCTTAATGGGAGGGTCTACCATAGTAGGACACAAAATAGCCAACTCATTCGATCTTCTGGTGTACGCTTCAATTTCTGACCCTGTCATTTTCAAGTGGTAAAACTCTACCTCCAGCTTATGAATATCATCACGGCTACAGTATTCCTCTTTGATCAACTCCTTGAAATCATTCCAGGGTGTGGCGTTAGCAACAGCCAACCCTAACATCTGAACTTGCGCATTCCATCAAGTCAGCGCAATGCCTTCTAGAGTACCAGTGGCGTACTTCACCCTGCGAGCCTCAGGGCATTCACACATTTCAAATACGGACTCGAGCTTTTCAAACCAATGGAGGAGTCCAACCGTTCCTTCCGTGCCACTAAAAGTAGTAGGACGACAGTCCATGAAAGTTTTGAAGGTGCAAACAGGTGGCTGAGCGTGCTGACCTCCTTCTTGTGCGGCTGCAAGTGCCGCAGCAACTCGTTCATTAATAAGAGCCGTCAACTGGGCTTGTGTCATGTTAATGCGTCCAGCCATGATCTTCATAGCAAATATGACATAAGTGAGAGAGGTTCGCGAGTAGTGCGATAACAGAAGAGAGTAAGCACACAAGTGTTCTCATGCAATAGTGTTAAGTTAACCTAAGCATACCCTGAGCAAAGTTCTATGCAATTCTAGCAAGTAGGCAACAAAACATGTACCTTATTACCTAGGATGTTGAGTCTTGCACGTGAAGCGAGGCGTCGTTGTGGATCGTTGAGCACTGTTCTGGTTATAGTCTGGTTTTAATAAAAACGTTTTCCCCTTATTAAAACCGAGTTCTCTATAACCAATGGCTCTGATACCAATCTGTCACACCCCCAAAATCCACACGCGGAGTACCACCGCTTGGAGGCGTGACTGACCAGGATCAAGCCACCAATCATATTGAACATATAAGTAAATAGTAAAAGTCATTCATCGATACGATAGGTGCTTTCAAAACGAAACATAAACAAGTGTGTAGCGGAAGCAATAATGTAAGACCCAACATAAGTTTAAGTACAAAATGTCATAATGTTTAACAACACATTCACGATCCATGTCCACAACGACCGTGCCTCCCGTGCAAGCTCCAAAAGTACCTAAGATCCTGCAAGGCATGTAACAGAGAGTCAACAACTAGTTGAGCGAGTTCACAGTTGGTTATTTAGATATAATGTTCGCATCGTAAATCGTATGCTTGTTTAGTAATCATGTATCGTATGTAATGGTATCGCGGCCCTCTAGGCATGTTTGCGAAGTTTAGTGGGGGTTTCCCATATGTTCTCTAGACTAGGTATATTTGTATCGCGGCCCTCCAGGCATGTTTGCGAAGATTAAAGTATAGTTCGCGGCCATTCCAGGCATGTTTGCGAAGATTGTTCTAGTATCGCGGCCGATCCCGGCATGTGTGCGAAGAGAAGTATATGTATCACTAGTCTAGTAGTATCTACCATTGACCTTCCTCTCCCGAGGCCTATGGTATGTAATTCCGATAACTCTTAAGCATAAATAATCAATCAACCCATTCCCAACCCCGGGAATCCCATGCCTTGGTAGAAGTGTGAACTCACCTTAGTTTGCTCGGTATGCTAAGTTAAATGCTCACAATAAATCAGTCAAGTCCTATAGTGCACGTATACTCAATCAGTTCACATTGTTTGTAAAGTTTCACATTGAACTAGTGTCACAGTAATATCATGGAGTGTTTGACAGTTCATATCATGCAACATAAGCAGTTAATTGCATCCATACATTTAACAGAGTTGGCACCTAGCAGAATTAGCAAGTTAACTGAGTGAATAAAGTTAACAGATTTCATGGAATAACATAATTAATCCACTTCATTGGAATAATAAATAAACAGAGTAAGTCAGTTAACCCAGTTAACAACTTAACAGAATTGTCATTTAACAGAGTTACTCAAACAATGAAGTTATCAAATTACATATTTAACAAAGATAAATAAACTAACTGAGTTATTCCAATGGTTAGTTAAGTTAAATAACATAATTAATAACATTAATAATAACAGTTAACATGTTGCCAAAAACACATAAGTGCCGAAAACACCCTATGGCCGAAAACCCTTTAGAGCCGAAAACACTTATGTTGCCGAAATCACTTAAGTGGGCCGAAAACACATCTGGGCCGAATTCACTATATGGGCCGAAATCACTTATGTGATTTCGTCCAGTTTAAAATGGTGGGGGTGTTTTCGTTGGGATCTTCATCTTCAACAACAGCAGTTAACAAAACCCAGCAACTATAATCATCACATAACAGATTCAACCATTTGTAGGAACAATCAATCCAACAGAAGCTAAAACATTCATTTAGATACTTACCCATCTAAATAATCAGGATTAACATCCAACAACATCATAGTTTTTAACATTTAACAGGAGATCTAGTTATGCATTTATCAACTGACTATCTACGATCACTTTATCTCGAAGATTAACAATCACCATTAACAGAAAACAACGATCTAAACATTAAATCATCAATCAAAATCAGATCATAATATCTCACAGTAGCAGTCAATATAAGATATCATCTTAACATGTAAATCACTAACCGTAGATTAAACAGGGGTTTTGGCTTCAAATGAAGAATTCTGTTTGTTGGGTTTCAGAGGTAGAGAGAGAAACAATGGGATAAGGTTTGACAAGTGAGTAACTTCTCCGGGAAGATTGTTTATAAAATAATTATATAAATCCCCACTGGGCCTAAGGCCCATTTGCTGTTTTCGTCAGCACACAAGGACGAAAACACATAAGGTGTTTTCACTAGATAGTGTTTTCATGGGTAATAGTTTTCAGTAAGGGTTTCATCTTCACTTAACATGCAATTTAATACAAAACCTTATTAACATCCACTCACATATAATAAATATTATGCATCCCAAATATAAAATATCAATCGCAATACGATTTTACGTTTTTCAAATGTAAGCGTTGTGAAACAAACAAGTCGAGTAACAAACAACATAAAAAAAAAAATTTAACATGCAAATAATGCGAAGATGGAAATCTTGAAAACTCGAGTTGTCACAAATACGCCTAATGCCCAAACCCCCTTCAAATTTTGGAAGACAAACAGATTTCCATGAAACTTTCGCCTTACCTCTACGAAAAGAAGCATCTTGAGACCATAAAAACTTCTTCATTCTAGCCTCCAGGTCACGAATTACCCGAGCCGGAAGAATAAACACAGAGGACCAGTATATATGCATCGATGAAAGAACCGACAATATTAATTGCAACCTCCCTGCAAATGAAAGAAGTTTATTTCTCCAGCTCATAATACGGCTATCCAATTTCTTAATGAGGACATTACAATCCTTATTAAGAAGTCTTGAAGAAATTAATGGAACCCCCAAGTATCTAACTGGAAGCGATCCCTCCACAAATGGTAAAATATTAAGAATAGCTTGTTTAACATTAGTAGGAACATTGCAAAAGAAAACCGTGCTCTTCGGAATACTAGGGATTAAACCTGACATGTTGGAGAATATGGTAAGAGAAGACATAATGCATTTAGCCGAATTCACATCACCTCTAGCAAACATGAAAAGATCATCCGCAAAACAAAGATTTATAATCTGCTGACGCTCACATCTTTTGTGAAATCTGAAGGAAGAATCAATCAAAGTCTCATGTTTCAGAATAGCCGTCAAAATCTCCATAACAAGAGTGAAGAGGTATGGAGAAATGGGATCCCCTTGCCTTAACCCTCGCTGGCCTCTAAAGTAGCCATGAACATTACCATTCACACAAACCGAGAAAGATGGAGTACCCACACAAACCATAATCCAATCCACCATCCGACTATTGAACCCAAACCCGAGTAACGTTGATTTAAGAAAACTCCAGTTCACAGTATCATACGCTTTCTGGATGTCAACTTTGAATGCACACCTGGGAGGGCCCGAATTTCTATGATAGTTGTGCATTAATTCCTGAGTAAGAAGGATGTTATCAGAAATTTTCCTACCTGGAACAAAAGCAGACTGATTAACACTCACAATCTCATTTAACGCCACTTTGATTCGATCCGCAATAATCTTACTAATACATTTATAAAGCACATTGCAACACGCAATCGGCCGATAATCTGTGACATAAGCTGGCGTAGCTGTTTTAGGAATAAGAACAATGAGGGTGTGATTCAGCTCACGAAGCATCCTACCCGTAGAGAAAAAATCCATAACAGCCAAAGACACATCATGCCCAATAATAGACCAAGCATTTTTTTAAAAAAGCTGAAGTGTACCCATCAGGACCCGGAGCCTTATCAATACCAATCGAGAACATAGCATTCTTCACCTCATCCTCCGTAACTTGACGAACCATGTAACTAGCAACTTCCGGTTGCAATTTATTAGAAAACAAATCGGGCGAGGGTGTTAGCGACATCTCATCCTGACCGCCCAGAAACTTCTCATAATGCTTGACTAGAGCCGAATGAACCTGGTCCCCCTCATACACAATCCCATCGGCATCTTTAATTACATCAATCTGACTCCTATGGTTCCTGTTTTTTAGCGTCGAATGGAAGAATGCCGTGTTCATATCCCCCGAACACAACCAGTCCACTTTAGACTTTTGTTTAAGGAATCGTTCCTCATCCAAGCATGCTTCCTGATAAGCATTAGTGGCCTTTGACTCATCGTTCCGAAGCTCCACATTTAATGGGTCAGCATCTATACATTGTTGAATAGAATCCAGTTTAGCTCGAAGCTCAATAACCTTACGATGGAGATTTCCTTGTTGATATAAAAGTGCTCGTAATGGAGACTTTAACAAGCGAAGCCTCTTAACAACTCGGAACTGATGAACACCATCAATGTTCGTCTCCCAATATTTTTGAACAATCTAAATAAATTCTGGTTTAAACACCAAAAAATTTGCAAATTTAAATGATTTCCGCTTAACCTCTCCACCTTTCGGGATCTTTAGGATGCACGGGCAATGGTCCGAAAGCCTATATGAGTTAAAAACAACCACCGAGCTAGGATAATCAACCACAAAAGCCGTATTACCCAACACCCTATCAATCTTCTTTAGCAAACCTATTCCTTCCTTAGGCTTTTGATTCCAAGTAAAATGAAATCCTGAACGGTTGATGTCAAAGACCTCAATATCATTAAGACAAGCCTGAAACTCACGCATACTAACCGAGATAGACGAAGTCCCCATCGAATGATCTTCAAGATTTAGAGCTGAGTTAAAATCACCCATTATGACCCAAGGCTTACTTCCTACAATCGCCTTATGCATAGACAAATGTTGCCACAGTTCCCTTCTGGATACATAATAGTTAGCAGCATAAACTATCGAACAAAAGAACATTTTCTTATCAGACTTGAAAAAAACTTGAACATGCATAACTTGAGAAGTCTGATTTAAAACCATAACATCAAATATATCCGGGTTCCACCCAAGAATAATTCGAGTACCCTTCTTGCACTGGCCCCCATTAGAAGTCCAATCCCAGTTACGAAAAACTGACTTACATACTTTACCCAGGTTGTTGACATCAACATGAGATTCTAAAATAGCACAAAAATTCAAATTGTTTTCCTTCACCACTTGCCGAACCTCCTTTTGTTTCAGAGGGCGGTTCAATCCCCTAATATTCCACGCCGCTAAACTAATCATCATGAACCTCTTGATCAGGAGTGCTTGCTCCTTTGTTGCTATTCAGATTTTTCGACCCACGTGTCATGAATTCATCCATTTCATTATACACCTCCTCTACCTCATCATCGTCCTTTTCCTCATCATCCAAACCTGAAGCCTTTTTGGTCTCTCCCGTATCCGCATCCACATCATTCAGAATATCAAAAGGATTAGAAGACTTTACCATGTTAGACGATGAAGCTCTATTATTGTCACCCTTCGGTTTCGGTACCACAGGCCTGTATTCAAACTTAGACTTTTGTTTGTTCACAGGGACTCCAACCCTTTTCGCTACCTTCTTACCATACACACCTATATAGCCGTCTTGATCCATAGTAGGGATTTTCTTAGCTGGTTTCTGCTTTTGAAAGTTCCGGTTATGATCCTCCTGAACGGTTTTCCTCGTTTTCATAGGCTGTTTCGGACAAGTCTCAGAGGAATGACCAAACACGCAACATGTAGCACATCTATGCGGGCTCCATTCGTACTCCACATACATCGTTTCTTTTATGAATCCCTCTCCCTCAGGTTCCGGGATTGCCATTGTAATCTCTTCACGAAAATCTTTGTCAGCCGAAATTTCTATCAATGCCCTTGCATAACTGCTTCTACCCCATGCATCCATGCACATAGACGTGGTGAACGAATCCAGCATCTTTGGTTCCCCAATCGTCGTGGCAATTAAACTAAGACCATCTTCCGTGTATGCGGCTAAAGGAACTTCGTGAATTTTAACCCAAACTTGAACCGTCTTTACCTCTTTCTTTTCCAATTTTGTCGTTGGAGTCCAGCTATTAAGAAACAAAGGTTGCGACCTTATTATCCAAGGGCCATCCTTAATCACATTCAACATACCAGTTTCATCCTTGAACTTGAAAAAGAAAAAGACATTTGCAAACCATATTTCTTCCAATTGTTTCTTACATAGTAGTCTACAACTGGAAACGCAACCCGATCCCCTAGAAAATACCCGTAGAGAGTGTTTGCCAGTTTATCTCGAACCACCCGTACCGACTCCCTAGGGAGGACAACATCACATCCGTCATGCACACCCGTACCGACTCCCTAGGGAGGACAACATCATAAAGGACTATTTAATGACCTTTCTGTACACTATTAGTATGTTAACAAGTACATGTAAGTATTACACAGAAATCGGAGAGCAGTTAAATGATTCAGCACAGTCATCAAACACTTTAATTATCATTAATAATTTGTACGGAATACATGGAATTTGAGGGTTGTCACATTCTCCCCTTGTTAAGAGAATTTCGTCCCGAAATTTAGCGCGTGGTTACTGAGGAAGCTAGTTAAGTTGCGTTGGTTTCCTGGTTTTCTTGGGGTGTCACATCATCCCCCCGTTGATTTGGAATTTCGTCCCGAAATTCTGCAGTAGCTTCAGCCTCAGTAGTGGTTGCGTTTTTCTTAAACAGCTGGGGATACTTGAGTTTCATTTGGTCTTCTCGTTCCCAGGTATACTCTGGGCCGCGACGGGAATCCCAACGAATTCGGACAAGAGGTATTCTTGTGCGCTTGAGAATCTTAACATCTCGATCAGTAATCTCTACAGGTTCCTCGACGAATCGCTGCTGGTCGTCGATAGTGAGTTCCTTGAGAGGAACTATGAGGGTCTCATCTGACAGACACTTCTTCAGATTCGACACATGGAATACGTCGTGAACTCCGCTGAGTTCTTCGGGTAGATTCAACCAGTAGGCGACTTTGCCAATTTTCTCGATGATTTCAAACGGTCCGACATAACGCGGATTGAGCTTGCCTCGTTTGCCAAAACGAACTACGCCTTTCCAAGGGGAGACTTTGAGTAGCACTCGATCCCCAACCTGGAACTCGAGTGGTTTTCTTCCTTTATCAGCATAGCTTTTCTGACGGTCACGAGCTGCCGCCATTCGCTGTCGTATCTGAGCAATTCTCTCGGTGGTATCTACCACAAGTTCTGGGCCAGTGATTTGGCTGTCACCAACTTCTGCCCAACAGAGAGGTGATCGGCATTTGCGTCTGTACAATGCCTCGAACGGAGCCGCCTGGATGCTGGTGTGGTAGCTGTTGTTATACGAAAACTCCACTAGCGGGAGGTGCTTTTCCCAGCCATTATCCATATCGATTACACATGCCCTAAGCATGTCTTCAAGGGTTTGGATGGTGTGTTCAGATTGCCCATCCGTCTGTGGGTGATAAGCGGTGCTCATATCTAAACGTGAGCCAAAAGACTTGTGCATTGCTTGCCACAGTTCAGAAGTAAAACGCGCGACACGATTAGAAATGATGGAGGTTGGCACTCCGTGCCTTGATACCACTTCCTTTAGGTAAATGTCTGCAAGAGTAGAAAACTTATCCGTTTCTTTGATAGCCAGAAAATGTGCAGACTTGGTCAGTCGATCTACGATCACCCAAATGGTATCGTTTCCGCATTGAGATCTAGGCAGACCAGTAATGAAATCCATGGAAATTTGCTCCCATTTCCATTTCGGGATCTCCGGTTGTTGAAGTAGGCCTGATGGTTTCTGATATTCAGTCTTGACTCTCGCACAAGTCAAGCACTTACTGACGTAGGTTGCTATGTGGGCTTTCATGCCAGGCCACTAATACGTAGTCTTGAGGTCGTGGTACATTTTATCCGAACCAGGATGTACCGAATAACGAGACTTGTGTGCTTCATCCATCACAAGCTCGCGTAGGTCTCCATCAAGTGGAATCCAGATGCGTCCGTTAACATAGTAGGCGCCGTCTTCCTTTTGTTCCAGCCGTTGCCTCGATCCTCATAGGGACTCAGCCCTGATGTTTTCTGCTTTCAACGCTTCAACCTGAGCATCGCGAATCTGAGCGGGAAGGTTAGAGTGAATGGTAAGTTGTAACGCACGTACACGCTTAGGTATAGTATCCTTTCGGCTGAGGGCGTCGGCCACAACATTGGCCTTGCCCGGATGATATTTGATCGCGCATTCATAATCGTTCAAGAGCTCGACCCATCGGCGTTGTCGCATGTTTAACTCCTTTTGCTTGAAGATATGCTCAAGACTCCTATGATCGGTGTAAATGGTGCACTTGGTACCGTACAGTTAATGTCTCCATATCTTAAGTGCGAAAACAACTGCTCCCAGCTCCAAGTCATGCGTAGTGTAGTTCCTTTCGTGAACTTTAAGTTGGCGCGATGAGTAGGCAATGACCTTGTCACGTTGCATCAATACACAACCAAGTCCTTGGATGGAAGCGTCGCAGTAAACCACAAAATCATCCGTGCCTTCAGGCAATGAGAGGATAGGCGCGCTACAGAGTCTATCCTTCAAGTGCTGAAATGCGGACTCCTGTGCATCACCCCAATGATAGGTGACCCCCTTCTGAGTCAGTGAAGTGAGAGGTTGTGCAATCTTTGAGAAATCCTTGATAAACCTTCTGTAATATCCTGCCAAACCCAAGAATTGGTGGATTTCTGTTGGTGTACGGGGTGCAGGCCAGTTCTTGATCGATTCAACCTTAGATGGATGAACATGAATCCCGTCCTTGTTTACTACGTGGCCTAGAAAGTGGACTTCACGAAGCCAGAAGTCACATTTCGAAAAGTTGGCATACAACTGCTCTTTCCGAAGAAGTTCCAGCATAAGTCGTAGATGCTGCTCGTGTTCCTCCTGACTCTTAGAATAGATCAGGATGTCGTCGATGAACACTATGACAAACTTATCCAGGTAAGGCTTGCACACTCGGTTCATGAGATCCATGAAGACCGCTGGTGCATTCGTCAGCCCGAATGGCATAACCAGAAACTCGTAATGGCCGTAACGAGTTCTGAATGCTGTTTTGGAGACGTCCTCATCTCGGACCCTCAGCTGATGGTATCCCGATCTCAAATCAATCTTGGAGTAATAGCTCGACCCTTGCAACTGGTCGAACAAGTCGTCAATGCGTGGAAGAGGATAACGATTCTTCATAGTCACCTTGTTGAGTTCGCGGTAGTCAATACACATTCTGAAAGTACCATCTTTCTTTTTCACAAACAAGACTGGAGCTCCCCAGGGCGAAGAGCTAGGACGTATGAAACCCTTTTCCAAGAGTTCTTGTAATTGCGTGATTAGTTCTTCAAGTTATGATGGAGCTAGATGATAAGGTGCTCGAGCTATGGGCGCTGCTCCAGGAGCTAGCTCGATTTGAAACTCAACTTGGCGATGAGGCGGAAGACCAGGTAATTCCTCAGGGAATACCTCAGGAAAATCGCGCACAATAGGAATGTCTTCAATTCTCTTCTCTTCCGTTGATTTGTCAGTAACGAGCGCCAGAATGGCAGTGTGGCCCTTTCGCAAACACTTCTGGGCCTTAAGGAAAGAGATAATGCCTACGACAACACCACTCTTGTCGCCATTAATCATGAGAGGTTCTTCACCAGAACGAGGAATGCGAACGATCTACTCCTTGCAAACAATCTCCGCTTGATGATGAGATAGCCAATCTATCCCAATAACGACGTCGAAACTACCCAGTGTGATAGGAATAAGATCGATAGAGAAAGTCTGACCAGCTAAGACGAGGTTACAACCTTTAATTATGTGTGTGGCTTCAAGACTTTTACCATTGGCTAGTTCTACCGTGTGTTTGGTGTTCAGAAGTGTTGGAGTGCGTTTAAGCATTTGGCTAACTTTTAAGGACACATAACTAGTATCGGCACCCGAATCAAATAAAGCAGTAACAAAGAAGTCGTCCAGAAGAAACTTACCCATCACAATGTTGGGATCGTTCCTTGCATCACCCTGACCTAGCACGAAAACACGACCCCTAGCACCGTTGCCATTATTGTTACCCCCGTTGTTGCCTCCATTGTTGTTCCCATTGTGGTTCCCGTTTCCTTGGTTGTTGTTGTTCTGATTCTGGTTCAGTTGGGGGCAGTTCCTCTTAAAGTGGCCTTCAGCGCCACACTGAAAGCATCATTTATTGCCCTGCTGTTGCTGCTGCTGGTGATTCTGTGGAGCTTGTTGTTGTTGTTGGCGATTCTGATTTGCAGGATGCGGGCTCCTGCAATCCCTAGCTTCATGGCCCAGCTTGTGACATCTCTGACATCGACCTTTGTTGCACTGCCCGCTGTGATGCTTGTTGCACCGGTTGCACTTGGGATGGTTTCCTCGGTATCCACCCTGTCCTTGATTACCGGAAGATTGCTGACCAGGACTCTGGTAGTCATCAGTCTTTCACTGCTGAGACTGAACTGAAGCAGAACCCTTACTGGAGTTCCCATCCCATTTTCGCTTGTTGTCGGTAGGTGCATCAGAAGTAGCTGTGGCACTGATTCGTTTAGGCAGCCTGTTTTGCTCCACCGCCTGGTCAGTGAGTCGATGGGCCAACTTGATGATTTGCTGTATGGTACCCAGGTTGGCTGAAGTCACGTGACTTTGAATCTCTGGTACAAGGCCCTTGAGATACAGCTCAATTCGTTTGATGGGAGGGTCCACCATGGTAGGGCACAAGATGGCCAGTTCATTTGACCTTTTCGTATACGCCTCAATCTCAGACCCCGTCATTTTTAGGTTGAAAAACTCCACCTCTAGTTTGTGGATGTCATCACGGCTAGAATACTCTTCCTTGATCATTTCCTTGAAATCGTTCCATGGGGTGGCATTAGCAGCAACCAACCCCAGCATCTGAACCTGAGCGTTCCACCACGTGAGCGCTATTCCTTCAAGAGTACCAGTAGCATACTTCACTCTACGAGCCTCGGGGCATTCGCACATCTCAAAGATAGACTCGAGCTTCTCAAACCAGTGGAGGTGGCCTACAGCTCCTTCAGTGCCACAGAAAGTAGTAGGTCGGCAGTCCATGAAGGTTTTGAACGTGCACACAGGAGGTTGAGCATGTTGACCTGTTGCACGAGAATAAAAGACAAGATTAAGCATGAGGGTTGGTTTGCGAAGGTAGGATCTAAACGTCCTAAGATGGGTTGATATGGCAGGCTATACCTCATGCTGGATTTGCTGCGAGTGCCTCAGCAACTCGTTCGTTGATCAAAGCCGTCAACTGGGCTTGAGTGAGGTTGATACGTCCTCCGCGTCCGCTCATGATCTTCATAACGAGGCAACGTAAGTGAGAAAACTGTCGCGAAAGTGCGTAAGTGTGGGACGACAATAGAGAGTAAGCACACAGGGTTTAATAGCAATTATCACGTTAATTAATGCACAGTGTGAACTATCTAACCGACAATATAACATAAATCATACCACCTATTGTGTCGAGTCTTGCACGTGGAGCGAAACGTCGTTGTGGATCGTTGAGCACTGTACAGGTTATAGTCTGGTTTTATCAAAAACTTTTCCCTTTTTGAAACCAAGTTCACTATAACAAATGGCTCTGATACCAATCTGTCTCACCCCCAAAATCCACCATGCGGAGTACCACCGCTTGGAGGCGTGACGTGACCAGGATCGAGCCACCAATCATATTGAACATCGTAATTAAGTAAATAAGACCAACCACAATACGATTGGTGACCAAAGCTAGTTAACCATGTTTAGTTTAAACAGCGGAAGCATAAAGTAAATCCAAAAGCATAAGTCCATAGTTTATAAGTTAAAGTTCAAAACGCAAGTTTAATAAGTTCATAAGGATTAATAATAAGCACGGAACATAACAGTCCGTACACCACAACGACTCCTTCCTCGTGCAAACTCCAAGCGTTTAGCGACCTGTAAGGCATGTAACAACGAGTAAACAACTAAGTTGAGTGAGTTCACGTTTGGTTGTTTAGTTTTAAGTTGTTTCTGAAAAACGTGGTTTGACTTTCGTTGGCTTAATTTCCGTGGGGGTTACCCCGTAGTTGAAAGTATGTTTAACCAGTTCCTTGTTCATTACCCAAACCTTAACTATAATCAGTGGGGGCTTTCCCCGTGTGAACTACTAGACGGTATGATATCGACTACTACGCAAATAAGTTGTGCCCTATATCAGCGTCTATCATCACTGATAGTCTGCCATAGTCCATTAGTACACGCCCGTCCGACCGGCACGGTGTGAGGTTTGTTAAACCTAATAGCGCTATTAACTAATGACCCGCTCGCCATTGGCCTCGGCGATTAAGTCGATATAATGAAGAGGGACTTATTGATAGAGTTTTGTCTAGCTAGTTTTTAAGGTTGTTGTCCTACACCAGGAGGACGAACGTACGTATTCTGCACCAGGAGAATTCGTAGGATTAATAATGGCATCCTATCTATGGAGGATGGCCGTACATACCCTCCCAAGGGGATATGTAGATTTAGTTTTAAATTCTTTAACCCATTCCCAAACCACCGGGAATCCCATGCCTTGTAGAAAGTGTGAACTCACCTCGGTTTGCTCGGTTAGATTCTCAGATAGCTAACAATCAAGGTTGGTCAATCACGTCCTAGTATGATTGCCAGTTAGTCATTTAGTGGTTTCAAATAGAGCACAAAGTTCCTACACGTATCTATCACATAGCATGCATTACTTTAACTGTTTATGCCCATATATACTTCCCATCCATTCCCCACTCATAAGCCAACATACAATAATGCATATAACACATATAACATGTTAGATCATTCACAGATAGCATACTCGACATTTAGAAACGCAAATTACAACTTATGTCGTTTCAGCTTAAATATTCAAAACCGGGCTGTTTTCGGACATTTTAATAAAATAGTTAACTTATTCCAAAAATTCCCAAATTTTTACAGAATGTATTAAACGTTCCAAATTTTATTGTGTAAAAATATCGGGGTCCAGTTCATTACCAATTTTTTATAAAAATTCATTTTCCGGACTAAACTCAGATTTATCTTTTTCTGACCACAGTCCACGGAATAATTTATTTAAAATTCATCGAGAGTCCGATTTACGAAATTCCAGTGGGAGGATTACAAATACATCAGTGATCATTTACAGTACAAGTTTCATGATCTAACTCTACACAGAGCTCAAGTTATGACAGAAAACAAAACGCATATTTTCAGCAAAAAAATGCAGCTCTAGCTGCTGTTAAAAAATGACGCTTTAAAAATAGTAAACGAAGTCCAAAAATTATGATTCCGGTGCCATTAGAACCGTATTTCATAGTAAATAAGGCTAGACTTCAGAAAATATATTTTTCGTTAAGTTACGGTCCTGTTACAGCCAACTGAAGTTGGCTGTAATCATTAAACAGCCTACTGTTTTCAGTCTTTAACACTCTAAAGCGCGTTCGATTGATTCCGTTAGCATGTTTAGTGATCACAACAACGTCAAACATTAATATTACAAGTAGATCAGCAAGTAAATCAGTAACATAATCAAGACAACTTCAGTTTATCATCACTTCTTCATGTTTCATCAATATTTCATTACAAGTTTGTTTATATGCAAGACTTTGTTCATGGTTCTTTAGTGTTCATGGATTTTCATCATCAAACATCTATTAACTACTTAAATAACATAAAGAATGAACGGATCTAAGTTCTTACCACTAGCTCAAGGCTAGGGGAGTTTGAGTGTAGAAAAGTGATGGTTAAAAGCGAATGGAGAAGGTCCTTCCACTTCCGAGAGCACCGAGCTTCGTTGTATGACCCGTAGCACCTTTGAGTGTATGTAAAATGACTTGAATGGAAGTTGATGGTGGTTGTAGGGTGGTGGGTGGTGGCAGCCGTGAACTAAGAAGAAGGGAGAGGAAGAAGTTGGTTGTTGTGTGTTTTTGTGGAATGAAAGCTCAAGTTCTTGTGGGTTAACATATAAACCATGTTTCCCTAATATCCATCATGTATTATGTTCTCTTGATAACCAACAATAGTCAATTAAATATTCAAAAGAAGTGTGGGTGTGTCCCCTACTTCCATAACCGTAAGGTGGGGGGGGTATAGGGTTGGGTTTCAACTAAATGGTTAGGGAACTAGTTAGGATTAAATTGTTAAGTTAGTGCATGAAGGTGTGTTATATAATATAAGGTGTGTTAGGGTGTTCGGGGACCCTTACTAGCTCAGAAAAATAAAAATAATGTGTTTTACAATATTTATGTGTTCCGGGTAAAGTCCGGTTGTTCGGTTCGGTGTTGTTCCGTTAAAGTGCCTAATTAATCCGTAACGTGTCCTATGTATATATTTTTGTAACACTTTTAATTTCTAACACTTAGGAAATCATAAAGGACTATTTAATGACCTTTCTGTACACTATTAGTATGTTAATAACAAGTACAAGTAAGTATTACACAGAAATCAGAGAGCAGTTAAATGATTCAGCACAGTCATCAAACACTTTAATTATCATTAATAATTTGTACGGAATACATGGAATTTGAGGGTTGTCACAGTTCTGAAGTAAATCGTGCATCACGATCAGAGATAATAGAGGTCGGCACCCCGTGCCTCGAAACCACTTCCTTTAAATAAACGTCTGCTAGAGTGGAGAACTTATCCGTTTCCCTGATAGCCAAGAAGTGTGCAGAATTTGTGAGTCGATCCACGATCACCCAAATAGTATCATTTCCACGTTGAGATCTAGGCAGGCCAGTAACAAAATCCATGGAAATTTGCTCCCATTTCCATTGTGGAATCTCTGGTTGTTGGAGTAGGCCTGATGGTTTCTGGTATTCGGTCTTGACTCTCGCACAAGTCAAACATTTGCTAACGTAAGTTGCTATGTGGGCTTTCATGCTAGGCCACCAATACGTAGTTCTGAGGTCGTGGTACATCTTATCCGAACTAGGATGTACTGAGTAGCGAGACTTATGTGCTTCATCCATCACCAGCTCGCGTAAGTTTCCATAGTGTGGGGCCCAAATGCGTCCTGTTACGTAATAGGCGCCGCGCCGTCTTCCTTTTGTTCTAACCGTTGCCTTGAGCCGCATTGGGCTTCAGCCCTGACGTTTTCTGGTTTCAATGCTTCAACCTGAGCATCTCGTATCTGTGTAGGAAGACTAGACTGGATAGTAAGTTGTAATGCTCGCACGCGCTTAGGCGTAGTATCTTTTTGACTGAGGGCATCGGCCACAACATTTGCCTTGCCCGGATGGTACTTGATGGCACATTCGTAATCATTCAATAGTTCGACCCAACGACGTTGTCGCATGTTCAATTCTTTTTGCTTGAAGATATGCTCGAGACTCCTGTGATCGGTGTAGATGGTGCACTTGGTACCGTACAGGTAATGTCTCCATATCTTGAGTGCGAAAATAACAGCTCCCAGCTCTAGATCATGTGTAGTGTAGTTCCTTTCATGAACTTTAAGTTGGCGTGATGCGTAGGCTATGACCTTGTCACGTTGCATCAACACACATCCAAGACCCTGAATGGATGCGTCGCAATAAACCATGAAATCGTCTGTGCCTTCTGGCAATGAAAGAATAGGTGCGCTACAAAGTCTATTCTTCAGATGTTGAAATGCTGATTCTTGAGCATCACCCCAATGATAGGTGACGCCCTTTTGAGTTAGTAGCGTAAGCGGCTGTGCAATCTTTGAGAAGTCTTTGATGAACCTTCTGTAATAGCCCACCAAACCCAAGAATTGGCGGATTTCTGTTGGTATACGCGGTGCAGGCCAGTTCTTAATCGAGTCTACCTTGGATGGATCAACATGAATCCCATCCTTGTTTACCACGTGGCCTAGAAAGTGGACTTCACGAAGCCAGAAGTCGCATTTTGAAAACTTGGCGTACAGCTGTTCTGCTCGAAGGAGTTCCAAAATGAGTCGTAAATGCTGCTCGTGTTCCTCCTGACTCTTGGAGTAGATCAAAATGTCGTCGATGAATACAATCACGAACTTATCCAAGTAAGGCTTGCACACTCTGTTCATAAGATCCATGAAGACTGCAGGCGCGTTTGTTAGCCCGAATGGCATGACCAGAAACTCGTAATGGTCGTAGCGTGTTCTGAATGCCGTTTTGGAGACGTCCTCGTCCCGGACTCTCAGTTGATGGTAGCCTGATCTCAGATCAATCTTTGAATAGTAGCTCGACCCTTGCAGCTGGTCGAACAAGTCGTCAATGCGTGGAAGAGGATAGCGATTCTTTACGGTCACCTTGTTTAGTTCGCGGTAATCTATGCACATACGGAAGGTACCGTCTTTCTTCTTCACAAACAACACGGGAGCTCCCCAGGGCGAAGAGCTAGGTCGGATGAAGCCCTTATCCAAGAGTTCTTGCAATTGCTTGGACAATTCTTCCAATTCGGTTGGAGCTAAGCGATAAGGTGCTCGAGCTATGGGTGCTGCTCCAGGAGCTTGCTCGATCTGAAATTCGACCTGGCGATGAGGCGGTAGCCCAGGTAAATCCTCAGGAAACACTTGAGGAAAGTCGCGTACAACAGGAATATCCTCTATCTTCTTCTCTTTCGTTGATGCGTCAGTAACAAGTGCTAAGATAGCGGTGTGGCCCTTTCGCAAACACTTCTGGGCCTTAAGGAAGGAGATGATGCCCACTACAGCACCACTCTTGTCGCCTTGAATTTCGAGAGGTTCTTTGCCAGAACGGGGAATTTGAACAATCTTCTCTTTGCAAAGGATCTCTGCTTGCTGTTGGGATAACCAATCCATCCCAATGACGATGTCAAAACTACCCAAAACTATAGGAATGAGATCGACAGAGAAAGTCTGACCAGCGAGGATAAGATTACAACCCTGAACTATGTGTGTGGCCTCTAGACTTTTACCATTTGCTAATTCTACGACATGCTTGGTGTTCAAAAGTGTTGGTGTGCGCTTTAGCATTTGACTAACTTTTAGAGACACATAACTGGTATCGGCACCCGAATCAAATAAAACTGTAACATAAAAGTCATCGAGAAGAAACTTACCCATCACCTCGTTAGGATCATTCCTTGCGTCACCCTGACCCAGCACGAACACTCGACCCCTGGCACCGTTGCCATCATTGTTTCCCCCGTTGTTGTTCCCATTGCCCTGATTATTGTTGTTGTTGTTCGGATTTTGATTTAACTGGGGGCAGTCCCGCTTAAAGTGGCCTTCAGCACCACACTGAAAGCATCCCCTGTTACCTCGCTGTCGCTGCTGGTTCTGTGGAGCTGGTGGTTGTTGTTGTTGGTTCTGATTCGCAGGTCGTGAGCTCCTGCAATCCTTAGCTTCATGACCCATCTTGAGACACCTCTGGCAACGACCCCTGTTGCACTGACCATTGTGGTGTTTGTTGCATCTGTTGCACTTTGGGTGATTTCCTCGATATCCACCCTGCCCTTGACTACCAGAAGATTGCTGACCAGAGCTCTGATAGTCATCAATCTTTCGCTGCTGTGCCTGGGACTGAACTGAAGTCGAACCCCTGCTGGAGGTTCCATCCCACTTTCGTTTATTGTCACTGGAAGTAGCAGAAGTAGTAATAGTAGTAGCACCTATACGCTTAGGCAGTTTGTTCTGTTCCACTGCCTGGTCTGTGAGACGATGAGCAAGACGAGTAACATCCTGGATGGTAGCAAGGTTGGCAGAAGTCACATGACTTTGAATCTCTGGTACTAAGCCTTTGAGGTACAGCTCAATGCGTTTGATAGGAGGATCCACCATAGTTGGACATAACACTGCCAGTTCGTTGGATCGTTTCGTGTACGCTTCTATCTCTGACCCCGTCATCTTCAGGTTAAAGAACTCCACTTCCAGCTTGTGGATGTCACCACGACTACAGTATTCACGTTTGATCAGTTCCTTAAAATCATTCCATGGGGTGGCATTAGCAGCCGCCAGCCCCAACATCTGCACTTGCGCGTTCCACCAAGTTAGCGCAGTGCCTTCGAGAGTACCAATGGCGTACTTCACCCTATGAGCCTCAAGGCATTCACACATTTCGAAGACCGATTCGAGCTTCTCGAACCAGTGGAGGAGTCCAACGGCCCCTTCAGTGCCACTAAAAGTACTAGGACGACAGTCCATAAAGGTCTTGAATGTGCATACAGGTGGCTGAGCGTGTTGACCTGTCGTGTGCGTAAGAGTAAACAAAATTAAGCACAAGTGTTGGGTTACGAGAGTAGGATCTAAAGATCCTAGAGTAAGTTGTGATGGCAGGTTATACCTCCTGCCTGGGAAGCTGCGAGTGCTGCAGTAACTTGTTCAGTGATCAAAGCCGCCAACTGGGCTTGAGTTAGGTTAACGCGTCCACTCATGATCTTCATATCAAAGGAAACATGAGTGAGAAAGGTTCGCGAAAGTGCGACGACAGAAGAGAGTAAGCACACAAGTGTTTTCAAGCAATAGTTGTTACGTTTATCTAAGCGTACCATGAGCAAAGTTCTATGTAACTAACAAGTAGGCAAGGTAAACATAAATCATATCACCTAGAATGTCGAGTCTTGCACGTGGAGCGAAGCGTCGTTGTGGATCGTTGAGCACTGTTCAGGTTATAGTCTGGTTTTAACAAAAACTTTTTCCCTTATTAAAACCAAGTTCACTATAACCTGGCTCTGATACCAATCTGTCACACCCCCAAAAATCCACACGCGGAGTATCACCGCTTGGAGGCGTGACTGACCAGGATCAAGCCACCAATCATATTGAACATAACAAATAATAAGTAAAATTCAATCACACAATATGAAAGGTGTTTCAAATCAAAACGTAGTTAAGTGTTTAGCGGAAGCATAATCGTAAAACCCAAAGTAAGTATTAAGTACGAAATAAAGTAATGTTTTTAGCATGGCACACACTGCCATGTCCCACAATGACTGCGCCTCCCTGTGCAAGCTCCATGAGTACCTAACGACCTGCAAGGCATGTAACAACGAGTCAACAACAAAGTTGAGCGAGTTCACAGTTGGTTGTTTAGTTATAGCATTCGTTTTGTAAATCATATGTTCGTTTGTAAACCATGTATTGTATTGATTCGTATCGCGGTCTCCCAGATATGTTTGCGAAGAATAGTGGGGGCTTCCCATGTGTTACTAGACCGTGCGTATCGACTACTACGAAAATGTAAGTGGTGCCCTAAGTTAATGTCTATCAGCATTGACCCCTTGCCCATAGTCCATTAGTACACGCCCGTCCGAGTGGCACGGTGTGAGGTTTGTTAAACCTAATAGTGCTATTAAGTAATGACCCGCTCGCCATAGGCCTCGGCGATTAAGTCGATATAAATGAGGGACTTCAATGATAGAGGTTTGGTCTAGTGTGCAATCTGGGCATCCTACCCACGGAGGATGGTTGTAAGTATGAGTGTACGTAGGTTTTACGTACGTGCCCTTCAATCCGAGGACAGTAAAAAGTAGTTTAATAGTAATGATAGTACGAGTAGTTATTCAATCCCATTCCCAACCCTTGGGAATCCCATGCCTTGGAAAGAGTGTGAACTCACCTTGGTTTGCTCGGTATGCTAAAGAATACACGCTCACAAATAATCAGTCACGACCTATAGTACGCACGTATCTACAATCAGTTTCGTTCGCAAGATTTCACATACAATCTATGTCACAAAGTGTGTTTGGCAATTAACATCCTGCACCACGTAAGCAGTTAGTAAGTTTTCATGCAATTTATGTTTCACATAAATGTCAATCACAGTTTGTACTAACATGGTTATTCATTAACATACTTGAGAGGGTTAACAGTCTTAACGAAGTTAGCAATTTAACAGGATTTGTATACATAACAGGAATAACAAACCAATACTGCTAATTAACTAACAGAATTAACTAACAGGGTTAACAAAAGTTACCCACTTAACAGAGAGTCATACATGAATCTAACATAGTGAATAAAGTTAACTGAGGTAATAAACTTAACTCAGTTAATAGGCTAAACAAGGTTTCTGTTTTTTTGGGTAAAGGGTTACCCCGGTGATTGTATATATTCACAACCAAATAAAACAAGTAGTGTAGAAAGCCTACACTAGTTCAATCATGAGACAAGCCCCATGAAAGTAAGCAAAAACCAAAACATTCAAAACAAAGACAACTACTAGACTCTAATCTAGCAAAACCACAAAACATCTAACGGCTACTGAACCACCATCAATCTCATTAGAAAGACTTTGGATCTCCCAAGCTTCAAGAAGCCTCTGTACGCTAGTAGTGTTCTTCAGCTTCACACCCATCAGTTTATACCGAACCATTTGAATAATAGAAGCACTAATAGTTTCTTGAGGTCTTAACTGATTCTTAAACAACCTAGCATTCCGCTCCTGCCAGATCAGTGTAAGTCGAAGCCGCAACTAAGATTCTAGCAACCAGATTAGACGCTGACTTCGACCGGGCACGAACTAGAAGCCACTCCACAATATCACCCCAAATCGGCTGAACCGAATCCATTCCCACCTTTTGTCTAACCATGTACCACACTTGAGACGAGAATTTGCACTCAAAAAATAAATGATTATGGGAATCATAGTTCTCATAACAAAGCAGGCAGCACATCATGTTCATATTTTTCCTGCGTGAAAGGTCCCAGCCCAAGATTTTATCCTGAGTAAGTAACTTACCCCTCATGATTAACCACATAAAGAAAGCATGCTTCGGGATACATTGAGGAAACCACACAATAGAGCACCAATGAATTTCTGGTTCTGCATAGCGAATCGAGTTCCAAACACCCGTAGCAGAAATATCACTAATATGATCTCCATCACGCCACAAAATCCTATCTCTTTTATTCGGGTCAATATTCACATTGTCAAGCTGAATAAGAACGGGATAGAGATCCCTCCAAGCTATAGGCCACCTCCAAACCCCATTAGATCTAATATCAGCAACTGTAGCCTCCAAGCTGAAACCTGCATTCGTGATCATTCTAGGTGACAGAAAATCACCCAGCGGCCCCAACGAGCACCAGAAATCATACCACGCTGAAGTTCTCATGCCATTACCTACCTCGGTCCAAAAATGACTTTGCATTAACGGTCTAAGCTGTAATAACTTCCGCCAAGACCAGCAACAATTGCTAGGAACAGTGCATCTCCAGAAACTTTTGCCTTTAAGCCTGTACGAATGAACCCAGTCGACCCAAAGAGACTTGCGTTTGGTGATAATACTCCAGATGTGAGAGGTCATGAGAGCTTTGTTTAAATCACTAATGCGTCTAATGCCTAAACCACCCTCATATTTCGGAATACAAATAGATTTCCAAGAAACCTTCGCCTTCCCTTTATGAAAACTGCAATGTTGAGACCAAAGAAAGTTCCGCATTCTCGCTTCCAAATCATTAACCACTCGAGTCGGCAAAATAAAAACAGAAGACCAATAAATATGCATAGAGGACAAAACTGAGATTATAAGTTGTAACCTGCCAGCAAAAGAAAGCATCATGTTCCTCCAATGCATGATACGCTTTTCGAGCTTTTCCACAAGAACATTGCAATCTTTATACAAAAGCCTAGAAGAGATGAGAGGCACCCCCAAGTACCTGACAGGAAGCGTACCTTCCACAAACGGCATAATTCTCAAAATAGCACTCTTAATGTAGCTAGGAACGTTGCAAAAGAAAACCGTGCTTTTTTGAACACTAGGAACCAACCCTGACATCTTGGTGAAAGTATCTAAAGACGACATAATAAACTTGGCCGAAGCAATTTCACCTCGAGCAAAAAGAAACAAATCATCTGCAAAGCACAAATTTATAATTTGCTGCCTTTCACACCTATTATGGAACTTAAACGAGGAACCAATTCTTATCGAGTGATGCAAAATGGCTGTCAAAACTTCCATAACAAGAGTGAAAAGATATGGGGATAATGGATCCCCTTGCCTTAGCCCACGATTACCCTTGAAATAGCCATGAACATTACCATTAACACAAACAGAATATGAGGTAGTCGAAACACATACCATGATCCAATTCACCATCTTGATATTGAAACCAAAACCAAGCAGAATACTCCTTAGAAAATTCCAGTCAACAGTATCATAGGCTTTTTGTATATCAACTTTAAAAGCGCAACGTGGCGGCCCAGCATTCCTATGATAATTGTGCTTAGCTCTTGTGTCAACAGAATATTATCCGATATTTTCCTACCTGGTACAAAGGCAGATTGGTTAACACTAACTATCTCATTTAGAGCCCCCTTCACTCTATCCGCAACAATTTTGCTAATGCACTTGTATAAAACATTGCAACAGGCAATAGGACGATAATCAGTAACAACCGATGGGGTAGGGACCTTCGGCACAAGCACAAGGAGAGTGTGGTTTAACTCGCGTAACAAGTTCCCAGTATCAAAAAAATCAATAATAGCTTTAGAGATATCCACCCCAACAATATTCCATGCACTCTTGAAAAAAGCAGCAGTGTACCCATCCGGACCCGGGGCTTTATCAATACCAATAGAAAACATAGCCGCTTTCACTTCCTCTGAAGAAACTTGACGGATCAAGTGGTCAGCCGTAGCCGAGTTCAACGTATTAGAAAGTAAATCTGGCGCTGGTTGAAGAGAAACGTCCCCTTTACATCCCAAAAAATTCTCATAATGGCTAACAAAAGCTTCATGAACCATATCACCTTCGAACACATTTCCACTCGAATCCCGAATAATATCAATCCTGCTGCGGTGATTCCTATTTTTCAATGCAGAATGGAAAAAAGCAGTGTTCATGTCTCCAGCACACAACCAATCTACTTTGGATTTCTGCTTCAGAAAACGTTCCTCATCAAGTAAAGCTTCCTGATAACAACTCGTTATGGTAGCTTCTTCGGCTCGAAGGACACCATTCAAAGGATCCCGATCGATAGACTGTTGGATACTATCAAGCTTAGCACGGAGATCTTTGGTTTTGTTATGAAGATTACCTTGTTTAAAAAGTAAAGCACGAAGAGGCCTTTTAAGCAACCGAAGTCTTTTAACAACAGAAAACTGATGCACTCCATTAATTCTAGTATCCCAAAACCGATTGACAATATCTAAAAATTCTGGTTTATGAACCAAAAAGTTAGCGAATTTAAAGGATCTCGGTTTCAACTTACCGGCTTCAGGGATTTTTAGGATACAAGGACAATGGTCCGATAGACGATATGGATGAAATAAAGCAACCGCACGCTGAAAAAGAGCAACAAATTGAGTATTCCCCAATACACAATCAATTTTCTTTAGTAATCCGACGCCCTTCTTTGGTTTTTGGTTCCACATAAAATGGAATCCCGATCGGTTAATGTCAAACATCTCAATATCATCCACACACGATTGAAAATCCTTCATGCCAATAGAAATTGAAGAAGCCCCCAAGGATTTATCTTCCAGATTCAGCGCCGAGTTGAAATCACCCATAACGAACCAAGGATTATCACCCACTAGAACTTTGTGCATAGAAAGACTTTGCCATAAACTTCTACGAGAGACATAATAGTTGGCGGCATACACAAAAGAACAAAAAACCATCCGCTTATCCAATTTAAAAATAAGCTGGAGATGCATAACCTGATCGGATTGAGCTAGCACCATAACATCGAAAATTGCAGGGTCCCAACCAATAATGATTCTAGTACCTTTAACACATTTGGCTCCATTAGACGTCCACTCCCAAGAACGAAAAATAGATTTACAAACTTTATCAAGCTTACCAATGTCAACATGTGATTCCAAAATAGCACACAAACTAAGATTATAATCCTTCACCACCTGCCGAACCTCTGATTGTTTAAGAGAGCGGTTCAACCCTCTAATATTCCACGATGCAATACTAACCATCTTTAACCGCTGTAGAAGGAGTGCTTGCCCATTTTTTTACTATTAATATTCAGCGAACCACTAATCATAAACTCATCCGTCTCATTATAGACCTCCATAACCTCATCATCGTCTGAATCATCAGGACCCCTACCCGAAGCATTCTTACTTGGACCCAAGCCCGTATCCACCTCATTAAGGATATCAAACGGATTACTCGACCTGAACGTGTTAGAACTTGAAACATTGTTACCGTCACCCTTTGGTTTGGGTCCCACAGGTCTGTATTCGAACTTAGACTTTTGTTTGTTTACAGGGATTCCAACCTTACGAGCCACTTTCTTCCCATACACTTCTGTGTATCCATCCTGGTCAACCGTGGGTATCTTCTTAGTTGGCTTATTCTGTTGAATATTGCGCTTATGATTATCATATTTAACTTTAGCTGGTTTCAAAGGTTGCTTCGGACACATCTCATTAGAATGGCCAAACACACAACAAGTGGCACATCTATACGGATTCCACTCATACTCCACGTACATAGTCTCCTTAATAAAACCCTCCCCCTCCGGTTCGGGTATAGCCATTGTGACCTCTTCACGCAGATCTTTATCAGCAGAAATTTCTATCAGCGCTCTAGCATAGCTACTACGACCCCATGAATCCATGCACATCGATGAAGTGAAAGAATCCAGCATTTTTGGTTCTCCTATTGTCATTGCAATCAAGCTAAGCCCATCTTCCGTATAAGCCGCAATCAGAACCTCGTGTATTTTAACCCATACTTGAACCTTCTTCACCTCTTTCTTTTCTAGTTTACTTGTTGGAGTCCAGTTGTTCAGAAATAACGGTTGGGACCTGATTATCCATGGACCATCCTTGAGAACATTCAACATACCAAGTTCATCATTAAACTTAAAAAAGAAAAAACCATTCGCATTCATCATCGTTTTTTGCAAACCATATTTCCTCCAATTCGTCCGCACATAATAATCAACAACAGGAAAAGCAAGACGATCTCCCAAAAAATACCCATACAAAGTGTTTGCCAACTTATCTTGCATAGCACGCACCGACTCCCTCGGCAGAACCACATCACAACCATCCTGCACCACAGAACTAGCAAGAGCGCGAAAGTTAACCTTTTTAGAATTATTTCCTGCTACCATGTCTGCATATGACATAGGTCTAACCGTGTCTGCATGATTCAGAAAGAGTCCCTGATATCCATCATTACCTTCCACGTTAATCCCCGATCCCTCACATTCTGATGTATTCACAGAAACCGGAACTGTGATTTTGGTTAATTCATCAATTACATTAAACTTTTTCGCATCAGATTGCACAGTACCTCTTCTAGGCAGAATCGGATTTCCATCTATGTTAACAACTCGACTGGCTAAACCCTTTGCCTGTAAGGGAGGCTTACCCCGATCACCAAGAGCCGTATCATCAGGTTTGGATCGTTCATCCATTATGCAATAAACAACTCTCTCCTTTAAGCAGAAAATAAGACCACCATGCAAAGAAAACCCGAGGACCAGAATACCAGAATACGCAACAAGAGAAAGCCGAAAACAGAAACCCTAATCTAGCAAACCCTATCCCATGAAATCTTCAGACACATATAGAAAACCTGGTGCATCACGTTACTGTATGGCAGTATGATTGACGACCCAGGAGAGCTATACCCCTCGTTCGAACAACACAGGATAAAGGCGGCGATTAAGAAAGAAACAGAAAAACAAATCCAAGAGTTAAACCGATCAAGACTGCTAAGTAGTTCGTTATAAGGATTGATAAATCATTCCCTAATCACAGACTGTTATACAGAAAATAACGATGAAAATCTATGGATTCATGAAGAACAGGAATCGCCAAGCTAGAGAGAGAGAATTAGGGAATCAGTACTGATTTCTTATTCAGTAGTTCCTAAACAAGGTTTCTGTTGTCACACACTTAGACGGAAACACATGTGTCGAAAACACTTGTTTGGCGAAAACACTCATTTGGCAAAAACACTAAAACGAAAACACTTGGGACGAAAACCCAATATTGGCGAAAACACAATTGACGAAAACCCAAGGGTTTTCGTCAGACATAATGCTTGGCGAAAACACTTTGTGTTTTCGTCTGGGACGTCATCGTCAACAGTTACAACACCGAACCCTAATTATCAGTACAATTACTACGGCTTCAACAAGCAATCACTCAATCATAACAGTGTATAACAACAATCAGTTTGCAACCATTACTTTATTATAACAGAATCATTGGAAATTACCTTCGTAACATAAGATCACATAATCACCAAAAGTAATCCCAACATAACCAACAGTACACGAAGATCCAGTTATTTAACTATCATCATTTAGTTTTACAATCACCCTTACATCATCAGTTTAATCATGAATAGACACACAACACAATCAGTCATATCATCAGATTACAACGATCTCTAACATACAAACAATTCAAATCGCATGATCACAATCGTTATGTGCTAACAGTTAATTCATAAAGCCAACAAACGATCAAATGATTTCACTCAAAATTATCACAACTAGTTGATTACTAACCTAAACAGGAGAGGCAGTAAATCGATCAATGTATCAGACTCGAGTGCTCACGGCTGCCGTTGGGTTACAAGGGAGAGCGAGAGAGAATGAGAGGTGATTAGGGTTTTTCTAATTGCTGTTCTCGCATACAGGTTAAGTATCAACATTTTAACTAATCTCTACTGGGCCAAAGCCCATCCTTGTTTTCGTCGATCAGCTAGTGGACGAAAACACTAAAGTGTTTTCACCACTAGGGGTGTTTTCGGGTGGGGTATTTGGTTGGGGTGATTTCGTAAAGAGTGGTGTGTTCGGCCAAGGTTACATATTAAATTATAACACACAAATTAACACAAAGCAATTTATTAATATACACTCATATATAATGCACACCAAATATAGAAAACACGCTTCGCAAATAAGTACAAGATTAAGTCGAATAGAGACCTTGAAAACTCGAGTTGTCACACTAATGTCTCTCATCAAAACCCAGACGACTAGAATATCGAAGCCGATGTGCTTTGCTCAACATGAGTTCCCTACAGTTGCCGTATAATGAGATCCACCCTCGTCCCATGAGGTAGCGACTATCGTCTGACTTGCCAAGGTTGCTTCTCCATGCCCCGCATGGGTTCAACTTGAAAATCCCCTTCCTTCAGTTCTCCAGTTTGAACAGAATGAATCGGATCAGGTAAGTTAGAGTCGATAGTGAGCTGCAAAGCTCGCGCACGTTCAATTTTCATAGTTGTAATTATCCTAGAGTTTCCCTCCATCGATGCCATTAACTGATTTAGCTCTATTGAAGCCAAGGTACACGGGAGGCTCTTGTGATCGGTCTAAATAACGCATCTGGTACCGTCCAAGTAATGCCTCCAACTTAAATCCAAGGCCCACGATTGCCACTGCAGGTTGTGTGTTGTGCAGTCCCTCGTTGTAACTCCATTACGTACGCCATCACTCTCTCGTGT
Organism: Helianthus tuberosus; assembly: GCA_030545235.1. Classification (NCBI taxonomy): domain Eukaryota; kingdom Viridiplantae; phylum Streptophyta; class Magnoliopsida; order Asterales; family Asteraceae; genus Helianthus; species Helianthus tuberosus. Next base: position 49,428 of record JARYGA010035033.1, on the reverse strand, counting down.
TGCATCGGTGCGTAACTGGGACTCTGATTCGAACCATCATGGTATACCACTAGATCGCCCATACTCTTAGGTAAAAACGATGCTCAGTGCATTGCAGAGTTGGGGTTTGAAAGCTGAAAAGACGTCCTCCTGTTTTGTCTTCCACGAACACAACACCCTGCTGTGCTAAAGAGATTTAGGCTGCACGATCTTTGAAAATCCTATGATGAATCTGTGATAGTATCTAGCGAAAACAAGTAATTGCTGCATCCCCGAAGGAATCTTTGGTGTCGATCAGTTTCTATCTTAGCGAGGTCCACGTGTATTCCCACCCCGTTGGTTTCGTGATCAAAGTGCATCTCTCGAATCTAGATGTGACATTAAACCAGACTTCATACGTAATGGCTCCTCCCACAGAAGCGCTGAAATAGGATACATATGCCACCCATGGCGTTCCTTTCTCCTGGTCACGATTCAGAACTTCGTCAACAAATACGGTCGATTCATGTGATCCCTGAAGCTGCTGGTGTGTTGATCAACTCAATGATCATGGTGTACAAAGTTGAAATGGCTGCATTACGTTCGACGTGCTGTTCTAAAAGCATTCTCCTCTTGGACTTCCATCTGATGATAGCTCGTTCGCTAGCCAACTCTCGAATGGAAGCTTGTTCCTCGCAACTGGTCGACAGGTGGCCGAGGCATGGTCGAGACAAGCGGTTCCTAACTGTCACCTTGTTACGTTCTCAATAATCGATACATATACGAAAAGGCTTATCTTCACTGGTATTACTGGGCTCCCCAAAGCGAAAAACTAGATCCGATAAAACTCATGTCCAATAGTTCCTGCAACCTTCCTGGTGTAAGACAATAAGGAATACTAGTAGCAAGGGCTGCTTCTGACATGATGCCGGTCTGATATTCCTCCTGACGATATGAAGGTAAACCTGATAGTTCTTCTGGTAGCACTTAGGGAGAAATCACAAACAATTGGTGGATCCTTGATCCTCCTTTCCTTAGCCTCGACATCAGTAACGAGTGCTATCATGGCAGGGTAATCCTTCCGTGGACACTTCAGGCCTTCACTGCTGAATTGATGCTAACCTCTGCACCACTCGGATGCTTTATGACAGACGACAACTTTTTTTTTTGGGGTAAAGGGGATACCCCGGTGAATTTTATAAATCAAACCAATAAGTACAAAGGTGTGGCTGAATTACCACACACCCACTAGACTAGGCATACCTAGACTAGAAAACAAAACAACCAAAACAAAACCAGGCATACAAGCCATAAACAAAAACACAAACAACCGAAACAAAGCCCACACACACACAACGAGAGATTACAAACTACTCCTAACCAGGATCAAACTCTAGACTGCTGCTAGGAATCTTTCACTTTTCCATCAAGCTTCCATTCTCAAACCTTCGTTTGCCATTAGCCGCATACGAACATAATTAATAATCTCTTGGGCAACCACCAAAGCCGTACGATGGTTCCTAGTAAACAACATGTTGTTACGCTCCTGCCAAACAAAATAAGTACCAGCCGCAACTACCAATCTACTAACCACATTGTCCGGCTTTAACATCCCCGAGTTCTGATCCATCCAAGTCATAATATCGGTACAGCTACCATTTACTTCTTCCATGTTAGTAAAGCTCCTTATGTTGTTCCAAACCTGGGTAGCAAATGAGCACTCAAAGAAAAGATGATCCCTCGAGTCCCTATTACAATTACATAACGGGCAACACATGAGGTTTAAGTTCGTAACACTACCCGCCTCCCAAACGGATAATCTATCCTGAGTCTTCAGCTTGTTTCGAATAACCAGCCATAAGTGGAAGGAGTGTCTAGGAATGCACTGTTTAAACCACACCATATTCACCCATGTAACTTTGTCTTCTCGATGACGAACATTATTCCAAACCTCCCACGAAGAGAAAGGACGATTGTTACCCTGAAGATCTTTCCAAACCAGCCGATCACGAACATTCACACTTAACGTAGGAGCCACTATATTAATTAAGACTGGGAAGAGATTATACCAAGCAATCAGCCAACTCCATTGGCCGTTCGAGGAAACCATATCCGCTACCGAAGAGTGCAAGTTGTAACCAACATTGGCTATAACTCGAGGCTTGATAAAGGCACGAAGAGGACACGAATCGCACCAAATGTCACTCCAAGCATTAGTGTCAGCCCCATTCCCAATCACTTTCCACAAGAACGGCCGAATTAAACTACGAATGGCGAGCAGTTTTCTCCAGCCCCATGTCATGCGACCACGGTTCGGGATCTCCCAGAAACTTCGACCTTTAGCTTGTACTTATGGATCCATTGAACCCATAAAGACTTCCTATTTGTAAGGATACTCCATACATGAGTAGATAGGAGAGCCTTATTAACATCTGAAATGCTTCGCACCCCCAATCCATCTTCGTATTTAGGTAAGCATACTACCTTCCATGCAACTTTAGACTTAACATGACGTTGATAATTACCGGACCATAAAAACTTACGCATACGCCTTTCCAATTCACTAATGATTCTGGCTGGAAGAAGGAAGACCGTAGCCCAGTAAATATGCATAGCTGAGAGGACCGAATTAATCAATTGTAATCTACCCGCAAAAGAAAGAGTCTTTGTCGTCCAGTTGTCAATCTTCTTTTCCATTCTCTCTACTAACACCTTACAATCCTTATACGATAACTTGGAGGAAATTAATGGAACACCCAAGTATCAGACAGGAAGCAACCCTTCTTGAAAAGGCATTATACTTAGAATTTCCTGCTTGACAGAATGAGGAACATTGCCAAAAAATACCGTACTTTTCAACATACTAGGAACCAAACCCGAGACACTTGTAAACCGTTGCAGGGAGTCTCGTAGCACCTTAACCGAAACAACGTCTCCATTAACAAATATGAACAAGTCATCAGCAAATGAAACGTTAATAATCTTTTTTTTTGGTAAAGGGTTACCCCGGTGAATTTTATACCAACCATGAAACAATAAAGCACAAGTGAAGGACAGGAAATCCTCCAGTTCTCAAGTATGACATGCCATACAAGAGTAAAACAAAACATAAAAACAGCCACACGCTAACAAAAGAAACAACTCGCCTACACGCGACAAACAAGACTAGCAACTCCTAACAAGTCAACCGCTATCATCATCCGCTACAAGGAGACCACGAGGAAGACTCCAATCTTGCAAAACATGAGCCACCTGAATTGTATTCTTGAACTTCATAGTCGATAATTTCATTCGAACAGTCATCAAGATAATCTGAATCAGCTGGTCCTTACTTCTTTTTTTGTTTGTAAAGAGACGCCTGTTTCTTTCTTCCCAAACAAAGTATGCTGTCGCATTAACCACAAGCTTAGCAATGACATGCTCAGCCGTCTTAGATTGCGCAATACCCACCAGAAAATATCAACCCATTTATTCTGAATCGTTCCCATACCTGCTTTATCCCTAACTCCACTCCATATTTGATCCGCATAATTACATTCGAAAAACAGATGGTCATGCGAGTCCGGCCTCAACGTGCATAAAGAACAGCATAATAAACTGAAATTAGCGTTACCCGAGGAGTTCCATATACACATAATGTCCTGTGTTTTCAATTTTTTATGAATAATGAGCCACACCAGAAATGAGTGCCTTGGAATAGCCTGCGAAAACCACACCAAGTTCGCCCATGACACTTCATTCTGACTTTGTCTAATGTCGTCCCAAACTAAAGCAGTGCTAAACTCCGACTCTACACCCAACCTCGATCTCCACACAAGCTCATCATGTCGATTTGAGGCTAGCTCCAGATCTCTCATGCTATTTAGCACCGCAAACTGGTTGATCCAGGCAATCGGCCACCTCCATTCTCCCTGAACATACACCTCCGCCAGCTTCGTATTCATTCTAAAACCGGCATTGGATATACGTCTCGGGGTAATAAACATACTAATCGGACAAATATTATCCCATTTATGAAACCATACAAACGTTTTTGTGCCATCCCCCACTTTAGTCCATACATAATCACGAATAAGAGGCCTCAGACTCAACAACTTTCGCCAGCTCCATGAAATATTACTCTTAATAGGAATATCCCAAAAACTTCGATCTTGGATGTGATAAGAGTGCACCCACTTGACCCATAAAGACTCCCGATTTGAAAGCAAACTCCAAATATGTGCAACCATTAGAGCATTATTCATGTCGACCACCCGCCGAATCCCCAATCCTCCTTCCGTTTTCGGCATACATACCGATTTCCAGTTAACTTTAGCTTTACCTTTGATATTATTTCCTTGCGACCACAAGAACTTCCACATCCTCTCCTCAAGCTCTTGAATAATACGTTTAGGAAGAATAAATACCGACGCCCAGTAGATATGCATAGAAGATAAAACTGATTTTATAAGCTGTAACCGACCTACAAATGATAAGCACTTGGTCTTCCAGTTCGTAATTCTCGCATCCATATTCTCCACAAGTTTTTTGTAATCTTTATAGTGCAGGCGAGAAGAAATTAACGGAACACCCAGATATCTAACCGGTAAAACCCCCTCGTCGAACGGCATAATAGTTAGAATCCGGGCTTTAACCGAGTCCGCAACATTACCAAAAAATACAGTACTTTTTGTCATGCTCGGAACCAAACCTGACATATTTCTAAACATGTTAAGGGAATCCAAGATGGCCTTAGCTGAATTGTTATCCCCTCTAGCAAAAAGAAATAAATCGTCCGTGAAACATAGATTAATAATTCGCTGCTTTTGACATGGTGAAACCTGAAATCCGATGAGATCGCCACCTGGCGCTGTAAAATCAAGGTAAGCACCTCCATAACCAACGTAAACAGATATGGAGACATTGGATCACCCTGCCGCAGACCCCTTTTACCTTTAAAGTATCCATGAAGATTGCCATTGATTGCCAAAGAGAAATTTGTAGAAAAGACACAAGCCATTATCCATTTAACCATCAAAGGATGAAACCCAAAACCATTCAGCGAACTCTCTAAAAATCCCCAGTCAACCGTATCATAAGCCTTCTGAATATCTACTTTAAACGCACATCTAGGAGGCCCTGTGTTTCGATGATAAATAAGCATTAATTCCTGAGTTAAAAGAATGTTATCCGATATTCTTCTACCAGGAACAAATGTCGACTGGTTTATGCTAACCACATCACCTAGACCTTCTTTAATCCGGTTAGATAAAATCTTGCTAATACACTTATAAAGAGTATTACAGCAAGAAATCGGTCTATAATCCGTAACAAAATCTGGAGTGGTCACCTTAGGTATAAGCGAAATCACAGTGTGGTTCAGTTGTTGGAGTAGATGGCCATTCATAAAGAAATCCTTTATTGCACGACAAACATCCAAACCGACAATATGCCATGATTTCTTAAAAAAAGTGGGCGTATACCCATCCGGCCCTGGCTCCTTGTTGCCCGAAATAGAGAACCTAGCAGTTTTAATCTCCTCGTCCGTCACCTGTCCGATCATGTTAGCCGCTTTTTCATTAGTTAACACATTACGAAATAATTCCGGAGATGGTTGGAGACTATTGTTTCCTTCCATGCCAAAGAAATTCATATAGTGATTAACCATAACTTAAGGATCCGAAGCACCCTCATGCAACATACCAGACGAATCCCGAATAGAACAGATCCTGCTTTGGTGATGCTTTGCTTTGACCACATTGTGGAAATATTTTGTATTAGTATCACCCAACGCTAACCAATCAACCTTCGACTTTTGTTGTAAAAATGCCGCTTCATCTTGTATCGCCTCTTTATACTTTTGCAATAACCGGGTTTGTTGGTTCATTAACCCTTGGTCCAGCGGGTATTTATCCAGCTCCAACTGACATTGATCCAGCAACAACCTAGCCGATTTGACATTTTCATGCAGATTTCCTTGTTGGTACATAAGCTTACAAAGCGGAGCTTTCAATAACCTTAGTTTCCTTACCACTTGAAACATCGCATAACCACTAACTTCTGTATCCCAAATCCTCTTTACATCCTCCAGAAAACCACTTTTATCAGCAATAAAATTTGCAAACTTAAACGGTTTGGGTTTATCCCGAGCAACATTCGGCAATACAAGAACACATGGGGTATGGTCTGAAATACGGTACGGATAAAAACAAGCGTAAGCAGCAGGAAATTCATCAATAAAATTCGTATTCCCCAATACCCTGTCTAATTTTTTGACTACGGTATTTCCATTCTTCTGTTTGTTCGACCAAGTATACTGTAGCCCAGTTCTTTTTATATCAAAAACATCAATCTGGCTCACACACTCCTTAAATTCCCTGGTTCCCAAGTTCATAGAAGATGACCCCATAAGCGTATCCTTTAGGTACAGAGTGGAATTGAAATCCCCCAATATAGTCCAAGGTTTAGATTGCATAAATGAATGATGACAACACAGATCCTTCCATAACTCTCTACGGTGCATGTAATGATTATCCGCATAGACAAAGGAACAAAAAAGACACTTATTATCTAATTTGTACACAATCTGAGTATGTATTACCTGATCCGACTGAGCTAGAATCATAACATCCACTATTTGAGCGTCCCAACCCAACATAATACGAGTCCCTTTAGCACAACAACTTGTATTCGAAGCCCAACTCCACGAACTACAAACTCTCTTACAAATATCAGCCACGTTAGACGCATCCACATGAGTTTCCATAATGGCACAAACCTGCACATTCTTCTCCATCACCATCTGCCGAACCTCCTTCTGTTTAAGGGAGCCGTTCAACCCCCTAACATTCCAAGCGGCTATTCTACCCATGGACACCCTTCTGACCGGGTGTGCTTGCACCCTCAGAAACTATTTTTTCTAACTTCGAGTCCATAACCTTTGGTATATCAGCAATAAGATCATCAACCTCAACCTCATCGACTATAATCTCCTCCCTATTCTTGGTGTTATGCTGGATATCCTTCGGATTTGGAACATCATTCTTAGTAGGATCAGTAACTTCTTCCTGGGTATCCTCATACAAAACATCAAACAGATTAGAAACAGGAACTTGCACGGCAGAAGTAGACGCCTCCGAATGCTTGGTGTTATTAACCCGTTGATAAACTAACTTTGGCTTTTGGTTCTTTATAGGAAACCCCTGCTGGATCATCTTCTTATATTTTGCTTTGTTTTCTTGGAACCCTTCCTTATTCATAGTAGTCTCATTGATAGTAGGTTTTGGTTTTTTAGGACAAGCATTGTCATCATGGCCAAAGACACAACATGCCGAACATCTCAGCGGCTCCCAATCATAATCAACTTTCACCTCCACTTTAGAGAAACCCTTACCCTCTAGCGAAGGAACAGCAACCATAACACTCCTTTTCAGGTCCGAAGCCGCATTAACCTCAATCAACGCCCTAGCGAAACTACTTTGACCCCACGATTCTGCACACATAGACGCCGTATACGAGTCTACCATCTTAGGAACACCTATCTTTGATGCTAACATACTCAACCCATCCTCGGAAAATGCCGCCAACGGAACATCATGCATTTTAACCCAAACCGGGATCTCAGTTATCTCCTCTTTCATTAACGTAGCTGAAGGATTCCATTCTTTCAAAATGATAGGGACATTACGTATCATCCATGGACCATCCTCCAACAATTGTTCCATACCTTCTTTCGATTTAAATTTGAAAAAGAAAAAACCTTTTGCATTCATCATCAATCTTGCTAAACCGTACTTGGCCCAATTATTCTTAACAAAGTAATCTACTACTGGAAAAGCAAGTCTCTTCCCCAAGAAATAACCGTAAAGAGTATTCGCAAATCTACCTTGAACCTCTTTAACCGAATCCACAGGAATGACCACATCGACCCCTTCCATATTCTCCTTGTTCTCCATCATCCTAAAGTTTATCTTCGGTCCCTCTTTTCGATTCTGGACTGCCCTAGCAAAAGACATAGGTTTGTTTTTATCACTGACCTCATCTATCAGCTTATCCTCATTCATCTCCGAAAACAATCCTGGCTTCCTTCCTTTAGAATCCAAATTCACTGGTATCGATATAGCCTCCAACCCATCAATCACTGATACATTATTCGTGGAGTACATGCCTCTCTTTGGCATCAAAGGATTGCCCTCAATATTGGTTACTCGAAGTCCGATTCCATGTCTAGGAATTGTACCCGGAGTAGAATTTATATCCTCATACAAATTAGGGTTTTGAGTTCCATCATTCGAATTAGGGTTCAGAGCTCCTCCAGGTTTGTTCATATTTTCGACTAAGGGACTCAAATTAGGGTATCCATCCGAATCAGAATTGCCTACTCTCTCCTTCATCACGTCAATCCGCCAACCATGCACCAGAAATCACGTTACACCAGTATGCCAAGAACCGAAAAAACCTAAACTCTTGTAACCCTAGGAACGATCCTCAATCCTTAATTGATTAGAAAGGTGTATCAATCTAGCTAAATTAAACTCAGTTAACCGCGATCAATAACAACCAGTATAAAAAATCAAGATTTCGAATGATTCCTAGAGTAGCGATTTGGCAAGAAAAAACAGTAAACCTAAATTCAAATTGGTCACCCTTGCTAACTAGTTCGTTATAGATGCTTGATTGAATAAAGCTTCTAATCACAGACTGTTATACAATAGATCACAAAGAGAACTAGGGTTTCATGAGAAAACAGAGATTGCCGAAACGTTAATAATCTTCTGCTTCTTACAATGAAGATGGTATCTAAAAGCATTACTAGAGGCCGCTACTTTCTTTAGTAATAGAGAAAGAACCTCCATTACCAAAGTAAAAAGATAAGGTGACAACGGGTCCCCCTGTCTCAGCCCACGCTTGCCCTTGAAGTACCCATGCTGATTACCGTTTATACTCTTATTCGTTGTGTTAGCTCTTGTTCAAACAAGGTAATCTGCATGATAGAGTGTCGAAGCTTAGGAAGCAGCTGGATGATGTTCAGAAGCTAGTGGATGATAACCCTCTAGATGTCGGCTTGAGGGAAAAGGAAGCTGAGTGTCATAATCTCTTTAAAACCGCGGCTTATGATGAAGAATGTTTTCTAAAGCAAAAGGCAAAAGTGGAGTGGTTGTGTGCTGGTGATTCTAACACGGCTTTCTTCCATAACACTCTTAAAGGCAGGAATGCTAGAGGTAGAATTCAGTCAATTCAAGATGTTGCTGGAAATCGTTTTGAAGGAGATAATGTGCCTAGTGCTCTTGTTCATCATTACGAAAATTTTTTGGGTCATATGGACCAAGTGTCGAGCATTAATATGGATGAGCTGGATATAAATGTTTTGAGTTCGAATGACGCCAATGTCATGGTTCGTCAGGTAACTCGTGAGGAAGTGAAGAAAGCTATGTTTGGTATTGCGGAAAACAAAGCCCCGGGTCCTGATGGCTACACATCAGCTTTCTTCAAGAGCGCATGGGATATTGTGGGTAATGATATTTCTAATGCTGTGTTAGAATTCTTTGAAAATGGTAAACTTCTGAAGCAACTTAATCACACGATTCTAGCTCTTGTTCCTAAAGTGGAAACTCCTGATTCGGTTCTTGATTATCGGCCTATATCATGTTGTAATGTCTTGTATAAATGTATTAGCAAGATCATTACGGATAGATTAAAAGGTAGCCTGGGTGCTCTGGTTAGCATTAATCAATCGGCTTTTGTCCCGGGTAGGAAAATTTCGGATAACATCCTTCTAACTCAGGAATTAATGCATAACTATCATTTAAATCAGGGGCCGGCTAGATGTGCTTTCAAGATAGATATCCAAAAAGCTTATGACACGGTCAACTGGTCTTTCTTGGAGAGTGTTCTTCATGGGTTCGGGTTACATAGGAAGATGGTTGCATGGATAATGGCGTGTGTTACCTCGGTCACCTACTCTATAAGTCTCAATGGTAATTTGCATGGGTGTTTCCAAGGTAGAAGGGGGTTACGACAGGGTGACCCTATGTCGCCATACTTGTTCACGTTGGTTATGGAAATTCTTTCGTTACTACTTCAACGGGGTGCATGTCCAGATACGGGTTTTAAGTTCCATGCTCATTGTGCTAAACAGAGGATTATTAATGTGTCGTTTGCAGATGACCTTTTCATTTTTGTGCACGGGGATATCACTTCGGTAAAGAAAGTTAGGGATGCTCTTGAGTGGTTCACCAATGCTTCGGGCCTGAAGCCAAGCCCGACCAAGAGTACGGTGTATTTCTGTAATGTGCCGAATCCTGTGAAACAGGAAATTCTTCATCTCATGCCGTTTAATCAAGGTATGTTGCCTGTTAAATATTTGGGGGTGCCGTTAATATCGACAAAGCTCATGTTTAAAGATTGTAAGCCTTTGATTGACCGAATGGAGAAGAAAATTGATAGTTGGTTGAATAGGTCGCTATCGTTTGCTGGTCGTTTACAGCTTATCAATTCGGTTTTGTCTTCTATGCACATTTACTGGGCTTCAGTATTTATCATTCCTGCTCGAGTCACAAATGATCTGGAGAAGCTCATGCGCGGTTCTTGTGGAATGCTAATAATCAGGGTAGGGTTAAAGCGAAGGTGCCATGAGCTGAGGTTTGTCTGCCTAAGGAGGAAGGTGGGTTGGGCATTAGGAGCATATCAGATGTTAATAAAGCTCTAATGACTAACCATATTTGGAGTATTCTCACTAAACGGAAGTCCCTTTGGGTTCAATGGATCTACTCACATAAGTTAAATGGTAGAAGCTTGTGGGATATACAACCTCGAGGAAGTATTAGTTGGGGTTGGAGAAAAATTTTGGCCATTCGAAGTGCTATTCGTCCATTTGTATGGAAAGCGGTTCGGGGTGGTAATCAAACTAATGTATGGAGTGATAACTGGTGCCAGCATAGCCCTCTTAATTCTTTCATTACGCCAAGAAGTATTGCTAATGCGGGCTTTAATCTTAATTCTTCGCTTGCGGATCTCGTTGATGATAATGGCCAGTGGAAGTGGCCCCGTGCATGGTATGATCTATATCCGGTTTTAATTGGCTTAAGTGTTCCTCAGTTGATTCAGAGTATGGAGGATAGTACAAGCTGGAAAGATTTGGATGGTAAGACAAGGCCTTTCGGGTCTATGGAAGTTTGGCAAAATACTCGCCATCGTGAACAACCGGTTACATGGGTTAATGGTGTTTGGTTTAGTCAATGCATTCCAAGACATTCTTTTCACCTATGGCTGGTAATCAAGAATAGGCTCAAGACACAAGATCGGTTAGCTACTTGGGAGGCGGGGAGTGAAACTAATTTAAGACTTATGTGTTGCCCGTTATGTAGAAATGACCGTGATTCACGAGACCATTTGTTCTTTCAGTGTTCGATTGCGTCTCAAGCATGGCATAATGTTAAAACAATGGTGAACATGGGGAGGGTTGATGATTCGTGGCACTCTGTTATGGGATGGCTTGATCTAAATGCTAGGTCTAAGAAGATGGAGGATATTGTCAGCAAACTGGTCATTGCGGCTACTACGTATTTTGTTTGGCAAGAGCGAAATAACTGCTTGTTCTCTAATATGAAACCGAGTGTGGAGTCGGTCAGTGAGAGGATTTTGAAGACAGTTCGATTATGTTTGATGGGGTTCAAGTTCAAAGGTGAAGCCAGTAACCAGAGGCTGCTGAAGAAGTGGAAGCTTCTTCCTAGTGCTGAAGATCTCGACCCAGGCTAGATATAAAGTTTTTAGTTGTTAGCTTTTTGTTGGGATAGGGTTGTGTTTTCTAGCTGGTTGTATGTTTGGTTTGAGTCTGGTTGTTTCTTTTTGGATTTCCTAGGCTTGGTTTGTCAAGCCTAGTTGGTATGTCCGTTCAGGCATGCCTTTGTTCTTTATTTGTTTATTTATAAAATTCACCTGGGGTAACCCTTTACCCAAAAATAAAAAACACTACAAGTTATTTTTATGATAAAATGGGTAAAATTTATAAGAATAACCATCACTATAATTTTTGGAGAAAATTATATGTATTTACTTCAAATACTTTATTTGGTGTATAATTTGTGTATAATTATGTGTATGTATTAGTCTTAGGAATACATACCAAAATAATACCTACGATATTTGCAAAATATACACTTACACCACGACGAAAACCCCACCAATATTTGAAATTGTAACGACGGTCGCGAACCTTCGCGACTACTTAAAATGTACACTTATAAGATACCATAAAACAAGGCGCGAACATCGGACTACGGGTCTCGAACGATGGACATCGGATGACACCTTATGCCTTATCGACGAAACGGACGTGTCGACACCTCAAAAGGTTACTACGACGCTCGACAACTTTGACACACAAAAACTATATATATCAACCGGTCGTTACGACAAGTCTAAAAATAAAATAATTTAGACACTTCATATATATTAACGATAGTGAATGACCGGAAAATTCAATAAAGAAAATAACGCTAATCGTGATTATAAAAGTTACTAGCATAGTTAGTAAAAGATTACTAAAAATGCATGAACATAAATATTGGGCTAAAACAATTAATGTTGGGTTAAAATAACATAAATATTGGGCTAGGCCCAATACCTTAAATACATAGGCAAAGGCCCATTTCCCTAAAATACTTATAAAAGCCCACTTACAATACTAACATGGGCTAGGCCTAATAACTTATAGAACTTGGGCTAGGCCAAAATGCCAAAAAAATATGGATTAAGCCCAAAACACTAAATTGTGGGCTAAGCCCAAAGTAAAATACATGTATATTTTTATAAATATATATTGTACGAGTACATTATAAATACGGTATAACTACACATATAAATACGGTATACCTACACGTATAATACGGTATACCTACATGTATAAATACGGTATACCTACACGTATAATACAGTATACCTACGCGTAAATACGGTATACCTACACGTATAAATACGGGATACATATACATATACGTATAAAAGACTCACGCACATGATGATGCACTCACTTACACTTGTTGAAGTGTACTCTCGCAAGAATGTCGCACACGTACGATAACGTATTGACGATGTTAAAAATAAATATTTTTAACACTTGAATCAAGAAAAGATATATGATATTATATTTGTGTAACAAATATAGAGTCTCGAATCAAAGTATACCAGAAACAAATGCCAACATATTATTAAATTACACAAGTGTTCCAAAAGCGAAATGAAAATAATAAACGTTCAAGATGAACAACGAATACAAGGTCTAGGAAGGACTGATGTGTCTAATGAGTTAGAACCCTTGTAGGTTGACTCGCGTTTACGGAACACGTTGATTGAATATCTCTCTCTCAGGAACGCAAAGCAGTGAGCTCATGTCCCCCTTTTCTCTTAACTGTTTTCGGATTTATAACTCTCGGGGGTGAAATACATGTTGCATATGTTTCAATGGTATGATTTGGCTATGAAATGAACTATTAGATCATGTGAGCATAGGCTGAAACTGAAATGCCAATAACTCTCATAAGAAACATGGACAAAGGTTCTAACGGGTACGGCCGAGCCCCACTCATGGTCCATTTGTGACTACTTAGAGTGCTTTTGCGTCCCAGTCGAGGTGATTCGACAACAGTCAAGGTGATTCGACACAGTCGAGGAGATTCGACACAGTCGAGGGGATTCGACACTTATAATAGCCCACTCGGGTTGGGTACTCCCTATGTCTTCACATATATTAATGTCCTTGCAAAACATTACTTGATCTGTTCATAGATGTGACACCTGTGTCACTTCAACCATCATACAAATACCAAACCAATGAAATATTGTGTTTCATACTTGGGATTTGTATAAATATGTGTATCGTTTGCACATATCAATTCTTGTTTGATTTCGAGCTTTAAATCGCTTTCTGGAAGGTTATACGCAATCTAATGCGTAAATACAACCAGTTTAATGCAACAAACACTCCGGAATAGTGAAATAGGCTTAACATACCTTAAATAACCTTTACATAACTTAGAAATAAGTTTTGGAAGGTTTGGTGTGGCGAAATCAAGTTTATTTACTCACAGGGACTATTTGCGTCAAATTGCAAAAGTCTACCGTTTCATAAGGCAACGTATAGTCCGGAACATGATCATAAGCTAAACATACCATAAATAACCTAAACATAGCTTAGAAATAAGCTTTGAGTGGTTCGGTGTGCGAAAATATGCTTATTTGATCTTACAGGGACTAAAAGTGTCAAAAACGGCGTAAGTTTGCATTTTCGCGCATATCTTACGTTCTGACCACATCTAGACATCCAAAAATTTTGTACACACTAAAATATTTTTATTTTAGTGATCGGCATGCATAAATATCATTCGTCGCTTAATTTGGTTCGTTTTCGCGTCTGTTTGAGTTTCGTCGTAATTTAACGAACAACGCGACTGTACGACCAAACGAGCCGACATCCGAGATGTTTTTGAGCACATTTTGAGTCCTCTAAACTTTATTGACCTTGTAGAGCCTTGAAAATGGCTTAACGGGGGTCAAAATGGGCTGAAATGGGCTTAAAACAAGTGCAGGGACCTAAACTGTCAATTATCAAACTCTTGCTGATCTGGTGAGTCCAGGCGGGGCGCATAAGGTTCCCCCTCACCCTTACGTGGGCCGTGTGAGGTGCCTAGCGACCAGAAATTGATTTTCAGCATTCTGTTGCAACTTCAGGGGCTGTTTATGCAATTTCTTTGTGTGGTAGCCAAGTTATCTCTTCCCCAAGGCTTTGTACCTACTTGTGACAATTGTATGGCTATGATCATTGCTTGTTGGCCACACAAACCACTTGTAATGATCTTGTAAGCTCCCCACAAGTATAAATAGCATGGCCAACTTCCATTTCATTTGCTCATTTTCTCCTCTACAATCTGAATTGGGAGCTCTCTCATCTGATAAGGAACTTGTTCTTTGTAGAAAGATAGCAAGGACCTTTAGTGAGCATTCTTTCATTCTTTTAATTATGTTAGTGCAGAAAGTCAAACAGTTTGGCCAACAGTTTGACTTTCGGTTTTGACCATCAATTGGTCAAGTCAAAGTTCAATTGAACTTTGTAACGTGATTGTAATCACGATGGTTATAATCCTTAGTGATTATGCCTACTGATTACCACGTTAACTAGGTGTAGTGACGAGTTAAAGTTTCGGTCAAAATACGTTTTAGCACGCATTTTGCAATGGAACTACTTTTAGGTATCAAATCAGTTTTCTAAATCAGTTTTCAACGGAACTACATTTTGCAATGGAACTACTTTGTTTTGATACCAAATCAGTTTTCTAAGTAGGTTATGTTTTGACATGTTTAACTCGTCACTACTAGTTTAGTGCTTGTTTAGGGTCATAAGTTAAGCGGTCTAGACAACCGCTTAGACTTTCGAACCCGACCCGTTGGGTCGATCATTAGGATCCGAGCTAGCTTGCTTAGTGATCATAGTTGCATAGGGAATAACCCCTAAGGTTATACCTTATGATCACGTAGGATTGGTTAGCTATTCGTTAATTGGTTTACATGCCCATAGGAAATGACCAAAATGCCCTTTTGAAGCATAAATCCATAATGTGCATATGTGAACATATTTTTGACATCTAATCTGATTTAGTAACATGTTTAGGTATAATTGGGCATGTAAGACTTAACATAGCACATAGTTAACCATCCGAACATAGTTTTGCGCAAACGACGCATTATAGTAGCTTATACTACCATAATGGGTCGAAACGGGTAAAAAGTACTTAGGTAGACTTTCAAATCAGAATGTTAGCTCTATTAAATCATACCATATGAGTTCAATTACTCATTTGATTTATAGAACATCATTCTATCCTATCTCCCGGTTTAGGAGCCGTTTAATAACATAGTTACCTATATTAGGTGCCGTTTGATTCCGTACTCCCTCTAGCTTTGCTTGGTTGTTGTTCAAGACTTCTAAGCACCCTCAAGTGAGTACACAGTTCCACTCTTTTACTGTTTCAAATGTTTTGGGGTAAAATATGTGTACCTATTTGTTATGTTCACGATTTCAAAGTATAATTGATTATACATATTAGTACCTATCTTTTGACAAACCAAATGATTATTTATGATCTAAACACTGATTTTTCAGAGATTATAAAATTAATTGTTGGATTGTACTTATTTTATGTTCACCAGACCGATTGGTAGTATGATATAGCGCTATAGGATTTGACACCCCATTCCTGTTGTCATGGAATGTCTGAAACCAATTTGTTTCTCCATCCAAATAGGGATTGCCTTTGTGGTATCCCTATAGTCTCAAAGGTGTATTTTGATGCACTAGGTCTGATTGAATTCTTAAATCACATTAATGTATATTTGGTTATACTCTCAAAAGTATACTTTGATATACTCTCATGTGTGATATTGTACAAAACGACATATAGTTTAATATGTTATACATAAATCCAAAGTATACTTTTGATATACTATCAAAAACTATTATTTTGACAACCAAAGTATATTTAATATACTATCTGTTTAACGAATTTGGAACCGAAATATATTTTGATATATTACCTAATCGACTTTCTTAAAACCAAAGTATATTTTTATATATACTACAACCATTTTATTTAAAACATTATTTTATAAACTCATTTTACTTGATTATGTATTGATGCATCATTCTTTTATATCATCAAATTTCTCATAAATTTTCACATGATTTTATAAATGAAACATTTTTTTTGGTTCATGACTATTTTTTGTTAAAACATTCATTTAAACTTATAAGTCATGAATCATGCATAAACAAAACCTATGTATCTCACAGGCATTTTTATGCTGACGTACCTATATTTTTACACATGTTTCAGGTACTGCTTTGTGATGATTGTTGATACATGCTATACATAGGATGGACTCGTGCCTTAGCGACTTTAAAACTTGAAAGATAATAATTGTATTTATTTGATTTGTTATAAACAATGAGTTCAATAGCTTAATAAAACGAAATTATTTAATCCATGGTTGTGAAACAATGATTCTGTTACAACACTCCCCGACGTTTCCGCCACATTTTGTTGTTTTACGTGGTCGAGGTGTGACAGAAAAGTTGGTATCAGAGCCAATGGTTATAGGGAATTAGGTTATTAGTAATGCTTTGACCTAGACTATAACCTTCCTAGGACCCTAACACAAGTTATCTTGTGTTTAGTTTTAAAACAATATCGTCACCTATCCTTAGGTGACAACCCCAACAAAAATACAAAATTCGAATCCGCTTTGAAAATCAATCATCTGTTCTAGGATGATTTATTGTAAGGTTTTGAACCTTCAAAGTTTTCAAAATCTCGTCAAAGTTTGGGTCAAAATAATGTGAACACGTGCAAACTGGAAGAGTGAATGCCTGTACCCTGAGTTTTCTGTCTAAGGCTAGAGTGTTCGTTCAAATCCGCAGTATCGGACCAGTCACTCTTACCTGGGAACTCTTGGGGTGAGTGTTCACTTATAGGCGAGCATGTCTTCGGCGATACATTATACTGATCCAATTACTTTGATTAGTCACTGCGTGTCGTTTGTTTGTTCGAGGTAACGAACGAATGATCGCCTTCCTTATGTTTTGTCGATGTTTTCAATACCTCGTTTTGTTTTCCAATCATCGACCTCACTCGTTTCTCTTTTTCCCTTGTTCCTTTTAGATAATGCCTCCTCGACGTGATGCTCAATCTTTTACTGCTGAGGAAGTCGCTGCCCTTGTTGCTCAACAAATGGCTGCAGTGCTTCCAGGCGTAGTAACTCAGATTCATGAGTTATATAACAACAATAACACCCAGTGTAATTTCAAGACCTTCAACTCTGCCAAACCTTTGAAGTTTTCTGGATCTCAAGGAGCAACCGCGCTCCTGCAATGGTTCGAAAGTTTGGAGAGCACATTCAGGCACGTGCAATGCCCGAATGAGCGTAAGGTTGAGTTTGCATCCAGTGCATTCGAGAAGCATGCTCTTACATGGTGGAACGGTGTGATGCGTGATAGAGGTGCCGATGTGGCAATGGCACAAACCTGGGAAGAGCTTCGGGCACTAATGATGAAGGAATTATGTCCTCGTCATGAGCTCAGGGCTTTGGAACGGGAATCTGATGATCTTAAACAAGACAGCGGTGAACATCGAGCCTATACTGACCGTTATGAGGAATGGAGCCTGTTATGTCCTGCCATGGTCACGCCTGTGGATAAGGCGATTGAGAAGTACATTGATGGTCTTCCTGACTTAGTTCAGGATATCGTTACTGGCAGCAACCCTACTACTGTCAGACAGGCCATTGAATTGTCTGCCACCCTGACTGAATCCCATATCAGGAAGGGTAAGCTTTTTCGAAAAGGCGACCCAAGACCATCTGACAAGGCTGCTCAAGTTGAACCAAAGGAAAAACAGGCCGAGGTATCCAAGAAGAAGAAGCGTGAGGCTTCTCAGAACAGCGCTATAACTGCTCAAAACAATCAGGTTGCACCAAACCAACCAGCACAACCTTGTAAGAGGAAAAATTATGTTGGTACCGCACCTTTGTGCAACAAATGTAACCGTCATCATTTGGAGCAAGAGCAGTGTCACAAATGTACCCACTGTGGAAGATTGGGACATTTGGTCGATACCTGCCGTTATGCAAATCAAGCTGCTACAAATCCTGCTGCTGTTCAAGCACGGTTCCCACCTGGGTCGTGTTATAACTGTGGTGACCTTACTCACTACAGAAACAATTGCCCAAGACTTGTTAACGCAAATCCAGCGCGTGGACGAGTGTTTAACATGAATGAGGCGAACGTGGACAACAATGCAGTAGTGAACAATTAGTCTTTTATATTTCTTTGTCTATTATCTTTTGACATTGGAACAATTCAGTTGTTATATAAATAAAGTTTGATGTTTCAATTTTATTTTACAAAACTGATACGATTGTGTGAATGTTTGATCCAACCCTTCGATGCCGACACTAAGACAAACTACTCGTGTGGTTCTGTCATTTTATGATCACTTGTGATCTCCCCAAAACCTTAAATACTCGTTTCTTTTTAAGAAACAAAGTCAAATCTCTATTAAGATCTTCCTATCTTCATAGTTAGATTCTTGAAAATATTTAAAGTGCCAAACGGAATTCATGGATTGGATTCCTAGTGTGCTTTGAATACTCATGTGTTCAATTAACAAGAAAATTAACAAAATGAAGATCAAGATAAACAATAATGTGATTAGGTGCTTATGTATTCTCCTCTATGTTTCGTATTTTTATGTGATTTATCCAAATCCTCATAGAATCTTCCATATTTCAATATGAGGGATTCATAGTAGGATATCAAAAGGTACTATCTTAAATCCATAATGGACTTTTACGTCGTAGTTAAGTCCCTTGGATTATAAAGTACTATTCTATAATTGGACCCCTTGAGTGGTCTGGTTAAACAGGTTGATTCAAAATTCTGGTTAGAAATATCATGTGATGATATAGTTGAAAAGATCCCTTAAGTGATCAATTTAAAAAGATCATACGACGGTCTAATTAAGAAGATCATGTGTTGATCTAATTAAAAAGATTGTTCGTTGATCTACTTAAAAAGATCCTTTGGTGGTCTAGTCAAGCCGCTTCATGTTTATTCGATTGAATTTTATTTTTTTCCCCTACGCATTATGAAATGAACTGTGCGGACTGTGCAAGGAATTACGTAATTATGGATGCATACATAATTATGGAATTCAGTGCACAGAAACCACAGCAAGTTTCGTCATGTGTTAAGACCTATAGTGATGAGAATAACGAAACGAGAACAATGTAGAAAGGAGCATGGTGGATACGCCGCAGGTACTTCCTATATATAAGTGTTCCTTACTACATTGCGAACGTAGCGTTATTTAAGTTACTAGAAGTCCCGGACCTTGACTAATGTCATTTTATCTTAAACTCTCCAATTCTGATTTCAAGCACACACAAGTTTCCTATGATAGTCTTCATAAGAAACGTTCTTCTGTCCGTAGTTCGAAACTCCATGTTTTGTTACTACAAGGACTTCACTTTGAGAGTTGACAATCACAGTTGTCTTCACAAGTTTCCTCTAAAATTAAATTTCGGGACGAAATTTCCTAAAGTAGGGGAGACTGTGACACCTGTGTCACTTCAACCATCATACAAATACCAAACCAATGAAATATTGTGTTTCATACTTGGTATTTGTATAAATATGTGTATCGTTTGCACATATCAATTCTTGTTCGATTTCGAGCTTTAAATCGCTTTCTGGAAGGTTATACGCAATCTAATGCGTAAATACAACTAGTTTAATGCAACAAACACTCCGGAATAGTGAAATAGGCTTACCATACCTTAAATAACCTTTACATAACTTAGAAATAAGTTTTGGAAGGTTTGGTGTGGCGAAATCAAGTTTATTTACTCACAGGGACTATTTGCGTCAAACTGCAAAAGTCTGCCGTTTCGTAAGGCAACGTATAGTCCGGAACATGATCATACGCTAAACATACCATAAATAACCTAAACATAGCTTAGAAATAAGCTTTGAGTTGTTCGGTGTGCGAAAATATGCTTATTTGATCTTACAGGGACTAAAAGTGTCAAAAACGGCGTAAGTTTGCATTTTCGCGCATATCTTACGTTCTGACCACATCTGGACATCCAAAAGTTTTGTACACACTAAAATATTTTTATTTTAGTGATCGGCATGCAAAAATATCATTCGTCGCTTAATTTGGTTCGTTTTCGCGTCTGTTTGAGTTTCATCGTAATGTAACGAACAACGCGACCGTACGACCAAACTAGCCGACATCCGAGATGTTTTTTAGCACATTTTGAGTCCTCTAAACTTTATTGACCATGTAGAGCCTTGAAAATGGCTTAACGGGGGACAAAAGGGGCTGAAATGGGCTTAAAACAAGTGCAGGGACCTAAACTGTCAATTATCAAACTCTTGCTGATCTGGGAAGTCCAGGCGGGGCGCGTAAGGTTCCCCCTCACCCTTACGCGGGCCGTCTGAGGTGCCTAGCGACCAGAAATTGATTTTCAGCATTCTGTTGCAACTTCAGGGGCTGTTTATGCAATTTCTTTGTGTGGTAGCCAAGTTATCTCTTCCCCAAGGCTTTGTACCTGCTTGTGACAATTGTATGGCTATGATCATTGCTTGTTGGCCACACAAACCACTTGTAATGATCTTGTAAGCTCCCCACAAGTATAAATAGCATGGCCAACTTCCATTTCATTTGCTCATTTTCTCCTCTAAAATCTGAATTGGGAGCTCTCTCATCTGATAAGGAACTTGTTCTTTGTAGAAAAGATAGCAAGGACTTTTAGTGAGCATTCTTTCATTCTTTTAATTATGTTAGTGTAGAAAGTCAAACAGTTTGGCCAACAGTTTGACTTTCGGTTTTGACCATCAATTGGTCAAGTCAAAGTTCAATTGAACTTTGTAACGTGATGGTAATCACGATGGTTATAATCCTTAGTGATTATGCCTACTGATTACCACGTTAACTAGGTGTAGTGACGAGTCAAAGTTTCGGTCAAAATACGTTTTAGCACGCATTTTGCAACGGAACTACTTTTAGGTATCAAAACACTTTGTTTTGATACCAAATCAGTTTTCTAAGTAGGTTAAACATGTTTTGACATGTTTAACTCGTCACTACTAGTTTAGTCCTTGTTTAGGGTCGTAAGTTAAGCGGTCTAGACAACCGCTTAGACTTTCGAACCCGACCCGTTGGGTCGATCATTAGGATCCGACCAAGCTTGCTTAGTGATCATAGTTGCATAGGGAATAACCCCTGAGGTTATACCTTATGATCACGTAGGATTGGTTAGCTATTCGTTAATTGGTTTACATGCCCATAGGAAATGACCAAAATGCCCTTTTGAAGCATAAATCCATAATGTGCATATGTGAACATATTTTTTACATCTAATCTGATTTAGTAACATGTTTAGGTATAATTGGGCATGTAAGACTTAACATAGCAAATAGTTAACCATCCGAACATAGTTTTCCGCAAACGACGCATTATAGTAGCTTATGCTACCATAATGGGTCGAAATGAGTAAAAAGCACTTAGGTAGACTTTCAAATCAGAATGTTAGCTCTATTAAATTATACCATATGAGTTCAATTACTCATTTGATTTATAGAACATCATTCTATCCTATCTCCCGGTTTAGGAGCCGTTTAATAACATAGTTACCTATATTAGGTGCCGTTTGTCACACCCCCAAAATCCACCATGTGGAGTACCACCGCTTGGAGGCGTGACGTGACCAGGATCGAGCCACCAATCATATTGAACAACACAATTTAGTAAATAAAACCAAACACAATACGATTGGTGACCAAAAGGAAGTAAACCGACTTTAGGTTAACAGCGGAAGCATAAAATGTAAGTTCAAAACATAAGTCCATAGTTTATAAGTTAAAGTTCAAAACGCAAGTTGAATAAGTTCATAAGGATTTTAAATAATAAGCACGGAACATAACAGTCCGTACACCACAACGACTCCTTCCTCGTGCAAGCTCCAAGTGTTTAGCGACCTGTAAGGCATGTAACAACGAGTCAACAACAAAGTTGAGTGAGTTCACGTTTGGTTGTTTAGTTTTAAGTTGTTTCTGAAAAACGTGGTTTGACTTTCGTTGGCTTAATTGCCGTGGGGGTTACCCCGTAGTTGAAACTATGTTTAACCAGTTCCTTTTTCATTACCCAAACCATAACCATAATCAGTGGGGGCTTTCCCCGTTTGAACTACTAGACGGTATGATATCGACTGCTACGAACAATAGTTGTGCCCTACGTCAATGTTCTATCATCATTGACAGTTTGCCATAGTCCATTAGTACACGCCCGTCCGACTGGCACGGTGTGAGGTTTGTTAAACCTAATAGCGCTATTAACTAATGACCCGCTCGCCATTGGCCTCGGCGATTAAGTCGATATAAATTGAGGGACTTCATGATAGAGTTTTGTCTAGCTAGTTTTAAGGTTGTTGTCCTACCCAAGGAGGACGAACGTACGTATTCTGCACAAGGAGAATTCGTAGGATTAATAATGGCACCCTACCTATGGAGGATGGCCGTACATAACCTCCCAAGGGGATATGTAGATTTAGTTTTTAATTCTTTAACCCATTCCCAAACCACCGGGAATCCCATGCCTTAGAAAGTGTGTGAACTCACCTCGGTTTGCTCGGTTAGATTCTCAAATATATCTAACAGTCAAGGTCGGTCAATCACGTCCTAATATGATTACCAGTTAGTCATTTAGTGGCTTTCAAATAGAGCACAAAGTTCCTACACGTATCTATCACACAATATGCATCACTTTGACGGTTTATGCTCATATAAGTTTCCCATCCATTCCCCACTCATAAACAAACATACGATAATGCACATAACACATATCACATGTTAGATCATTCACAGATATCATACTCGACATTTAGACACGCAAATTACAGCTTATGTCATTTCAGCATAAATATTCAAAACGGGGTTGTTTTCAGACATTTTAATAAAATAGTTAACTTATTCCAAAAATTTCCAAATTTTTACAGAATGTCTTAAACATTCCAAATTTTATTGTGTAAAAATATCGGGGTCCAGTTCATTACTAATATTTTATAAAAATTCATTTTCCGGACTGAACTCAGATTTATATTTTTCTGACCACAGTCCACGGAATAATTTATTTAAAATTCATCGAGAGTCCGATTTACGAAATTCAAGTGAGGTAATTACAAATACATTGGTGGTCATCTTCAGTACAAGTTTCATGATCTAACTCTACACAGAACCCAAGTTATGACAGAAAACAAAACACATATTTTCAGCAGAAAAATGCAGCTCTAGCTGCTGTTACGAAATGACGCTTTACAAATAGTAAACAGAGTCCAAAAATTATGATTCCGGTGCCATTAGAACCGTACTTCATAATAACACGTTTTAGACTCAAAATATCAGTTTTTCGTTGAGTTTATGACCTGTTTACAGCCAACTGAATTTGGCTGTAAAACTTGGACATTTTCTGTTTTCATTCTTTAACTTACTAACTTGTGTTCGATTGATTCCGTTAATCATGTTTAGTGATCACAACAACATCAAACATCAATATTAACCAACAACACATCAGATAATCAACCAAGAATCATAACAACACAAGATCTCCATGATTTACACACATAACTTTTCTTTATCCACCTTATTCATCTTAGGTTCAAGACTTTGTGTTATGATCTTTAGTGTTTCTAAATTTTAACCATTAAATCACTTATTAACCACCATAAACAAGATCAAGGTGATGTTTAGAGGCACTTACTACTAGCTCAAGGCTAGGAAAGATTCAAGGCGAAAACAAGGTAGTTAACAGCGATGTAGAGAGGTCCTTGTGATTCCGTAAGCACCGGGTCTCCTTATGTGAACTCTAGCACCTTGGATTGTATGTAAAATGGCAAGATTGAAACTTGAAAATGGTTGGATGTTGGCTATGTTGTTCGGCCGAGAACAATGGCAAGAGGGAGAGAGGAAATTTTGGTGAAGTGTTGTTGTGAATGAAAGCTCTTGATCTCATGGACTTATTCAAAAACCGCCATCCACTAAAATCCTTTGGTTATTATGTAATCTAGATATGGAGCATGATTAAATAAAATAATCAACATTGTAAGAGTGGTGTCCCCTATGGGGAACCGTTCGGTTATAAGGGGAGGGGGTTTAGTTTGATTTCAACTAGATAGTTAGTGATTAGTTTGATTAGTTAAGAGTTTTAATTAGTTACTAGTGTGTTATGGGTTATAACGGGTGTTAGGGTATTCGGGGACCCTAACTGGCTCAGAAAAGGAAAAACAATGTCAATGACAATATTTTTATGTTCCGGGTAAAGTCCGGTTGTTCGGTTCGATACTGTTTCGTTAAACTGCTTAATTAATCCGTAGAGCGTCCTATATATATATATATATTTTTGTAACGTTTTTACTTTTCAATACTCAGGAAAGCACACAGGACTTTTTAGTAACTTTTCTGTATACTACTAGTACGTTAACATGCACATGTAAGTATAACACAGATATCAGAAAGCAGTTAAGTACTTCCACACAGTCGTCAAGCACTTTAATTATCATTAATAAACTGTACGGTTACATGTAAATTTGAGGGTTGTCACATTCTCCCCCTGTTAAGAGAATTTCATCCCGAAATTTAGCGCGTGGTTACTGAGGAAGCTAGTTAAGTTGCGTTGTTTTCCTGATTTTCCTGGGGTGTCACATCATCCCCCCGTTGATTTGGAATTTCGTCCTGAAATTCTGCAGTAGCTTCAGCCTCAGTAGTGGTTGCGTTTTTCTTAAACAGCTGGGGATACTTGAGTTTCATTTGGTCTTCTCGTTCCCAGGTATACTCTGGGCCACGACGAGCATTCCAACGAACTCGGACCAGAGGCATCCTGGTATGCTTGAGGATCTTAACATCTCGATCCGTAATCTCTACTGGTTCCTCGACGAATCGCAGCTGGTCGTCGATTGCAAGTTCCTTGAGAGGAACTATGAGGGTCTCATCTGACAGACACTTCTTCAGATTCGACACATGGAAAACATTGTGAACTCCGCTGAGTTCTTCAGGTAGATTCAACCTGTAGGCGACTTTGCCAATTTTCTCAATGATTTCGAAGGGTCCAACATATCGCGGGTTGAGTTTGCCTCGTTTGCCAAAGTGGACTACACCTTTCCAAGGTGAGACTTTGAGTAGCACTCGATCCCCAACCTGGAACTCGAGTGGTTTTCTTCCCTTATCAGCATAGCTTTTCTGACGGTCACGAGCTGCCGCCATTCGCTGTCGTATCTGAGCAATTCTCTCGGTGGTATCTACCACAAGTTCTGGGCCAGTGATTTGGCTGTCACCAACTTCTGCCCAACAGAGAGGTGATCGGCATTTGCGTTCGTACAATGCCCCAAACG
Organism: Helianthus tuberosus; assembly: GCA_030545235.1. NCBI lineage: Eukaryota > Viridiplantae > Streptophyta > Magnoliopsida > Asterales > Asteraceae > Helianthus > Helianthus tuberosus. The sequence goes on along the minus strand of JARYGA010035033.1, from coordinate 23,496 downwards.
GAGCGGCTTGGATGCTGGTGTGGTAGCTGTTGTTGTATGAAAACTCCACTAACAGGAGGTGCTTTTCCCAGCCATTACCAAAATCGATTACACATGCCCTAAGCATGTCTTCAAGGGTTTGGATGGTGCGTTCAGATTGCCCATCCTTCTGTGGGTGATAAGCGGTGCTCATATCTAATCGTGAGCCAAAAGACTTGTGCATTGCTTGCCATAGTTCAGAAGTAAAACGCGCGTCACGATCAGAAATGATAGATCTAGGTTGGCACTCCGTGCCTTGACACTACTTCCTTTAGATAAATGTCTGCAAGAGTAGAAAACTTATCCGTTTCTTTGATGGCCAGAAAATGTGCAGACTTGGTCAGTCGATCTACGATCACCCAAATGGTATCGTTTCCGCGTTGAGATCTAGGTAGGCCGGTAACGAAATCCATGGAAATTTGCTACCATTTCCATTTCGGGATTTCTGGTTGTTGAAGTAGGCCTGATGGTTTCTGATATTCAGTCTTGACTCTCGCACAAGTCAAGCACTTACTGACGTAGGTTGCTATGTGGGCTTTCATGCCAGGCCACCAATACGTAGTATTGAGGTCGTGGTACATTTTATCCAAACCAGGATGTACCGAATAACGAGACTTGTGCGCTTCATCCATCACCAGCTCGCGTAGGTCTCCATAAAGCGGAATCCAGATGCGCCCTGTTACATAGTAAGCGCCGTCTTCCTTTTTCTCTAGTCGCTGCCTCGATCCTCCCAAGGACTCGGCCCTGATGTTCTCTGCTTTCAATGCTTCGGCCTGAGCATCGCGAATCTGAGCGGGAAGGTTGGATTGGATGGTAAGCTGTAAAGCACGTACACACTTAGGTATAGTATCCTTTCGATTGAGGGCGTCGGCCACAACATTGGCCTTGCCCGGATGATATTTGATAGCACATTCATAATCGTTCAAGAGTTCGACCCATCGGCGTTGTCGCATGTTTAACTCCTTTTGCTTGAAGATATGCTCGAGACTCCTGTGATCGGTGTAAATGGTGCACTTGGTACCGTACAGGTAATGTCTCCATATCTTTAGTGCAAAAACAACTGCTCCCAGTTCCAGATCGTGAGTAGTGTAATTCCTTTCGTGAACTTTGAGTTGGCGTGATGCGTAGGCAATGACCTTGTCACATTGCATCAATACGCAACCAAGTCCTTGGATGGAAGCGTCGCAGTAAACCACAAAATCATCTGTGCCTTCGGGCAATGAGAGGATAGGCGCGCTACAAAGTCTATCCTTCAAGTGCTGAAATGCGGACTCCTGTGCATCACCCCAACGATAGGTGACACCCTTCTGAGTCAGTGAAGTGAGAGGCTGTGCAATCTTTGAGAAATCCTTGATAAACCTTCTGTAATATCCTGCCAAACCCAAGAATTGGCGGATTTCTGTTGGTGTGCGGGGTGCAGGCCAGTTCTTGATCGAGTCCACCTTGGATGGATCTACATGAATCCCATCCTTGTTTACCACATGGCCTAGAGTGTGGACTTCGCGAAGCCAGAAGTCACATTTCAAAAATTTAGCATACAGTTGCTCTGCTCGAAGAAGTTCCAGCATAAGTCGTAGATGCTGCTCGTGTTCCTCCTGACTCTTAGAATAGATCAGGATATCGTCGATGAACACAATAACGAACTTATCCAGGTAAGGTTTGCATACTCGGTTCATGAGATCCATGAAGACCGCTGGTGCATTTGTCAGCCCGAATGGCATAACCAGAAACTCGTAATGGCCGTAACGAGTTCTGAATGCTGTTTTGGAGACGTCCTCCTATCGGACTCTCAGCTGATGGTATCCCGATCTCAAATCAATCTTAGAGTAACAGCTCGACCCTTGCAACTGGTCGAACAAGTCGTCGATACGTGGAAGAGGATAGCGATTCTTCACAGTCACCTTGTTGAGTTCGCGGTAGTCGATACACATTCTGAAAGTACCATCTTTTTTCTTTACAAACAAGACTGGAGCTCCCCAGGGCGAAGAGCTAGGACGTATAAAACCCTTTTCCAAGAGTTCTTGTAGTTGTGTGGACAGTTCTTCGAGTTCTGATGGAGCTAGACGATATGGCGCTCGGGCTATGGGCGCTGCTCCAGGAGCTAGCTCGATTTGAAATCCAACTTGATGATGAGGCGGAAGACCAGGAAATTCCTCAGGAAATACCTCAGGAAAATCGCGCACAATAGGGATGTCTTCAATTCTCTTCTCTTCCGTTGATGTGTCAGTAACGAGTGCTAAAATGGCAGTGTGGCCCTTTCGCAAACACTTCTGGGCCTTAAGGAAAGAGATAATGCCTACAACAGCACCACTCTTATCGCCCTGAATCACCAGAGGTTCTTCACCAGGACGAGGAATGCGGACGATTTTCTCCTTGCAACCAATCTCCGCTTGATGATGAGATAGCCAATCCATCCCAATAACGACGTCGAAACTACCCAGTGTGATAGGAATAAGATCGATAGAGAAAGTCTGACCAGCTAAGACGAGGTTACAACCTTTAACTACGTGTGTGGCTTCAAGACTTTTACCGTTTGCTAGTTCTACCATGTGTTTGGTGTTCAGAAGTGTTGGAGTGCGCTTATGCATTTGGCTAACTTTTAAGGACACATAACTAGTATCGGCACCCGAATCGAATAAAACAGTAACAAAGAAGTTGTCCAGAAGAAACTTACCCATCACAACGTTGGGATCGTTCCTTGCATCACCCTGACCTAGCACGAAAACACGACCCCTTGCCCCATTGCCATTGTTGTTTCCCCCATTGCCGCCTCCATTGTTGCCTCCATTGTTGTTCCCATTGTGGTTCCCATTTACTTGGTTGTTGTTGTTCTGATTCTGGTTCAGTTGGGGGCAGTTCCTCTTAAAATGGCCTTCAGCGTCACACTGAAAGCATCCTTTATTGCGCTGTTGTTGTTGCTGGTGGTGGTTCTGTGGAGCTTGTTGTTGTTGTTGGCGATTTTGATTTACTGGTCGGGCGCTCCTGCAATCCTTTGCTTCATGACCAAACTTGTTACACCTCAAGCAACGACCTTTGTTGAACTGCCCGCAGTGATGTTTGTTGCACCAGTTGCACTTGGGGTGGTTCCCTCGGTATCCACCCTGTCCTTGGTTACCAGAAGATTGCTGACCAGGACTCTGGTAGTCATCAGTCTTTCGCTGCTGAGACTGAACTGAAGTAGAACCATTTCCGGAGTTCCCATCCCATTTTCGCTTATTGTCAGTAGGTGCATCAGAAGTAGCTGTGGCACTGATTCGTTTGGGCAGCCTGTTTTGCTCCACCGCCTGGTCAGTGAGTCGATGGACCAACTTGATGATTTGCTGTATGGTACCCAGGTTGGCTGAAGTCACGTGACTTTGAATCTCTGGTACAAGGCCCTTGAGATACAGCTCAATTCATTTGATGGGAGGGTCCACCATGGTAGGACACAAGATGGCCAGTTCGTTTGACCTTTTCGTATACGCCTCAATCTCAGACCCCGTCATCTTCAGATTGTAAAATTCCACCTCTAGCTTGTGGATGTCATCCCGACTACAGTACTCCTCCTTGATCAGCTCTTTGAACCCATTCCAGGGTGTGGCATTAGCAACTGCCAGTCCTAGTAGTTGAACCTGTGCCTTCCACCAGGTTGACGCAGCTCCTTCAAGTGTTCCGGTAGCATACTTCACTCTACGATCTTCGGGGCATTCGCACATCTCGAAAACAAACTCAAGCTTCTCGAACCAGTGTAGGAGGCCTATCGCTCCTTTAGTGCCACTGAAAGTAGTAGGTCGGCAGTCCATGAAGGTTTTGAACGTGCACACAGGAGGTTGAGCATGTTGACCTGTTGCGCGAGAATAAAAGACAAGATTAAGCATGAGGGTTGGTTTGCGAAGGTAGGATCTAAACGTCCTAAGGTGGGTTGATATAGCAGGTTATACCTCCTGCTGGATTTGCTGCGAGTGCCTCAGCAACTCGTTCGTTGATCAAAGCCGTCAACTGGGCTTGAGTGAGGTTGATACGTCCTCCGCGTCCGCTCATGATCTTTATAATGAAGCAACGTAAGTGAGAAAAGTGTCGCGAAAGTGCGTAAGTGTGGGACGATAGTAGAGAGTAAGCACACAAGGTTCGAATAGCAATTATCACATTATTTAATGCACAGTGAGAACTATCTAACCGACAATATAACATAAATCATACCACTTATGGTGTCGAGTCTTGCACGTGGAGCGAAGCGTCGTTGTGGATCGTTGAGCACTGTACTAGTTATAGTCTGGTTTTATCAAAAACTTTTCCCTTTTAAAACCAAGTTCACTATAACCAATGGCTCTGATACCAATCTGTCACACCCCCAAAATCCACCATGCGGAGTACCACCACTTGGAGGAGTGACGTGACCAGGATCTAGCCACCAATCATATTGAACAACACAATTTAGAAAATAAAACCAAACACAATACGATTGGTGACCAAAAGGAAGTAAACCGACTTTAGGTTAACAGCGGAAGCATAAAACGTAAGTTCAAAACATAAGTCCATAGTTTATAAGTTAAAGTTCAAAACGCAAGTTTAATAAGTTCATAAGGATTTTAAATAATAAGCACGGAACATAACAGTCCGTACACCACAACGACTCCTTCCTCGTGCAAGCTCCAAGTGTTTAGCGACCTGTAAGGCATGTAACAACGAGTCAACAACAAAGTTGAGTGAGTTCACGTTTGGTTGTTTAGTTTTAAGTTGTTTCTGAAAAACGTGGTTTGACTTTCGTTGGCTTAATTGCCGTGGGGGTTACCCCGTAGTTGAAACTATGTTTAACCAGTTCCTTTTTCATTACCCAAACCATAACCATAATCAGTGGGGGCTTTCCCCGTTTGAACTACTAGACGGTATGATATCGACTGCTACGAACAATAGTTGTGCCCTACGTCAATGTTCTATCATCATTGATAGTTTGCCATAGTCCATTAGTACACGCCCGTCCGACTGGCACGGTGTGAGGTTTGTTAAACCTAATACGCTATTAACTAATGACCCGCTCGCCATTGGCCACGGCGATTAAGTCGATATAAATTGATGGACTTCATGATAGAGTTTTGTCTAGCTAGTTTTAAGGTTGTTGTCCTACCCAAGGAGGACGAACGTACGTATTCTGCACAAGGAGAATTCGTAGGATTAATAATGGCACCCTACCTATGGAGGATGGCCGTACATATCCTCCCAAGGGGATATGTAGATTTAGTTTTTAATTCTTTAACCCATTCCCAAACCACCGGGAATCCCATGCCTTAGAAAGTGTGTGAACTCACCTCGGTTTGCTCGGTTAGATTCTCAAATATAGCTAACAGTCAAGGTCAGTCAATCACGTCCTAATATGATTACCAGTTAGTTATTTAGTGGCTTTCAAATAGAGCACAAAGTTCCTACACGTATCTATCACACAATATGCATCACTTTGACGGTTTATGCTCATATAAGTTTCCCATCCATTCCCCACTCATAAACAAACATACGATAATGTACATAACACATATCACATGTTAGATCATTCACAGATAGCATACTCGACATTTAGACACGCAAATTACAGCTTATGTCATTTCAGCATAAATATTCAAAACCGGGCTGTTTTCGGGCATTTTAATAAATTAGTTAACTTATTCCAAAAATTCCCAAATTTTTACAGAATGTCTTAAACATTCCAAATTTTATTGTGTAAAAATATCGGGGTCCAGTTCATTACTAATATTTTATAAAAATTCATTTTATGAGGAGTGTCCTAAAGGCTTTCGATCGACAGTGAAACCTCCTACAAACAATCAGAAAGTAGATGAGGATGGTTATACGGAAGTCAAGACAAAGAAGAATGTAAAGAAGAGTGGTTTTCAAGTTAACAATCAAAAGCCCAAGTTTGAATATAGACCTGTGGATAAGAAGAAAAAGGCAGTGACTAGCTCGTCCAAGGTTCAAACACACAATTCTTTTAGTGCTCTTGGGTTTGTTGGGGGGACGGGGGTTCCTTCCAAGGGAGATCTAAAGGGGAACGTGAGCTAAATGCGGAGTCTGACGATGATGAGGTAGAGAATGTATATGATGAAACGAAGGAGTTTATGACATCGGGTACACATCCTACGTCTTCCAGTACAGGGGCAAGCACCTCTCACATAAAGGTGTCCAATGGATAGGTGGTTTCTGGTTCATGCAAAGGGGCTGCCGGTTGGTAGCAATTTCATTTTTGATGATGGTGGTTGACGTCGTTTGTTTGTTTTGTTTCGTTTGTCTACTAGTTAGTCATTATCATGATTGTAGTAGGCTAGATTGAGGTGGTAACTTGTTTTGTTTTGCTTTTTTGTTTACATATACGGGGCATGTCCTGTATATGAACTAGTGGGGAACTCATCCTCACTACTTGTTCTTATTTGGCGGTTGTCTATAATAGAATCACCGGGGTAACCCTTTACCCAAAAAAAAAAATTCATTTTCCGGACTGAACTCAAATTTATATTTTTCTGACCACAGTCCACGGAATAATTTATTTAAAATTTATCGAGAGTCCGATTTACGAAATTCCAGTGAGGTAATTACAAATACATCGGTGGTCATCTTCAGTACAAGTTTCATGATCTAACTCTACACAGAACCCAAGTTATGATAGAAAACAAAACACATATTTTCAGCAGAAAAATGCAGCTCTAGCTGCTGTTACGAAATGACGCTTTACAAATAGTAAACGGAGTCCAAAAATTATGATTCTGGTTCCATTAGAACCGTACTTCATAATAACACGTTTTAGACTCAAAATATCAGTTTTTGTTGAGTTTATGACCTGTTTACAGCCAACTGAAGTTCGCTGTAAAACTTGGACAGATTCTGTTTTCATTCTTTAACTTACTAACTTGTGTTTGATTGATTCCGTTAATCATGTTTAGTGATCACAACAACATCAAACATCAATATTAACCAACAACACATCAGATAATCAACCAAGAATCATAACAACACAAGATCTCCATGATTTACACACATAACTTTTCTCTATCCACCTTATTCATCTTAGGTTCAAGACTTTGTGTTATGATCTTTAGTGTTTCTAAATTTTAACCATTAAATCACTTATTAACCACCATAAACAAGATCAAGATGATGTTTAGAGGCACTTACTACTAGCTCAAGGCTAGGGAAGATTCAAGGCGAAAACAAGGTGGTTAATAGCGATGTAGAGAGGTCCTTGTGATTCCGTAAGCACCGGGTCTCCTTATGTGAACTCTAGCACCTTGGATTGTATGTAAAATGGCAAGATTGAAACTTGAAAATGGTTGGATGTTGGCTATGGTGTTCGGCCGAGAACAATGGCAAGAGGGAGAGAGGAAATTTTGGTGAAGTGTTGTTGTGAATGAAAGCTCTTGATCTCATGGACTTATTTAAAAACCACCATCCACTAAAATCCTTTGGTTATTATGTAATCTAGATATGGAGCATGATTAAATAAAATAATCAACATTGTAAGAGTGGTGTCCCCTATGGGGAACCGTTCGGTTATAAGGGGGGGGGGGTTAGTTTGATTTCAACTAGATGGTTAGTGATTAGTTTGATTAGTTAAGAGTTTTAATTAGTTACTAGTGTGTTATGGGTTATAACGGGTGTTAGGGTATTCGGGGACCCTAACTGGCTCAGAAAAGGAAAAACAATGTCAATGACAATATTTTTATGTTCCGGGTAAAGTCCGGTTGTTCGGTTCGATACTGTTTCGTTAAACTGCTTAATTAATCCGTAGAGCGTCCTATATATATATTTTTGTAACGTTTTTACTTTTCAATACTCAGGAAAGCACACAGGACTTTTTAGTAACTTTTCTGTATACTACTAGTACGTTAACATGCACATGTAAGTATAACACAAATATCAGAAAGCAGTTAAGTACTTCCACACAGTCGTCAAGCACTTTAATTATCATTAATAAACTGTACGGTTACATGTAAATTTGAGGGTTGTCACACCGTTTGATTCCGTACTCCCTCTAGCTTTGCTTGGTTGTTGTTCAAGACTTCTAAGCACCCTCAAGTGAGTACATAGTTCCCCTCTTTTACTGTTTCAAATGTTTTGGGGTGAAATATGTGTACCTATTTGTTATGTTCACAATTTCAAAGTATAATTGATTATACATATTAGTACCTATCTTTTGACAAACCAAATGATTATTTATGATCTAAACACTGATTTTTCAGAGATTATAAAATTAATTGTTGGATTGTACTTATTTTATGTTCACCAGACCGATTGGTAGTATGATATAGCGCTATAGGATTTAACACCCCATTCCTGTTGTCATGGAATGTCTGAAACCAATTTGTTTCTCCATCCAAATAGGGATTGCCTTTGTGGTATCCCTATAGTCTCAAAGGTGTATTTTGATGCACTAGGTCTGATTGAATTCTTAAATCACATTAATGTATATTTGGTTATACTCCCAAAAGTATACTTTGATATACTCTCATGTGTGATATTGTACAAAACGACATATATTTTGTTAACCACCAAAACATATTTTAAATATGTTATTTATTCAACCAAAACATAGTTTAATATGTTATACATAAATCCAAAGTATACTTTTGATATACTATCAAAAACTATTATTTTGACAACCAAAGTATATTTAATATACTGTCTGTTTAACGATTTTGGAACCGAAATATATTTTGATATATTACCTAATCGACTTTCTTAAAACCAAAGTATATTTTTATATATACTACAACCATTTTATTTAAAAAATTATTTTATAAACTCATTTTACTTGATTATGTATTGATGCATCATTCTTTTATATCATCAATTTTCTCATAAATTTTCACATGATTTTATAAAAGAAACATTTTTTTTTGGTTCATGACTACTTTTTGTTAAAACATTCTTTTAAACTTATAAGTCATGAATCATGCATAAACAAAACCTATGTATCTCACAAGCATTTTTATGCTGACGTACCTATATTTTTACACATGTTTCAGGTACTGCTTTGTGATGATTGTTGATACATGCTATACATAGGATGGACTCGTGCCTTAGCGACTTTTTGTTTTGGGTAAAAGGGTATACCCTGGTGATTGTATTTCTATCAAAATAAAACAAGTAGAATGGCTGAATGCCAAACTTGTTCAGAAGTGTGACATGCCACACTAATGTAAACAAGCTATAAAAGCAAAACGACAAACCAAACTCAATATCTAAACACTAAACATTAAACGACAAAAATTGCGAGATGTTTAGGTGCTATCGGCTTCATGTAACGATGAAATCTTCCAAATCTTCAACAGTCTTGTAACACGATCGTTCATCTTGAACTTAAACGAGTGTAGCTTCAAACGAACTGTCTCTGTAATCTGTTCTTCCAACTTCTCCGGCGGCCTTAACTGATTATTAAAAAATCTAGCATTCCTTTCTTGCCAAATAAAATAAGCAATAGCAGCAACCACTAACTTTCGGATAACCCAAATCTCTAATTTAGATGTTGCATTCGGAATTACCCATGCTAGCACATCCTCCCATTTTCCTTCATTCTGAGACATGTCAACTTTTGAACGAAGCGAACACCAAATTTTATTGGAGTATGGACACTCGAAGAATAAATGTTCATGCGATTCCAGCCCCCTGTTGCATAAGAGACAAGACATTAAATTCATATTACCAGCTGCATTATTCCACACTTGAATCCGATCTTGTGTAGCTAGCTTCCTTCGACAAATCAACCCGCATAAGAAAGCATGTCGCGGAATAGAAAACGACGACCACACCATTCTATACCAATCCACCACTTGACCCGAGTTTCGCAGAGAGTCCCACGCCGTTTTTGTAGAAAATTCTTCTGTAACATTCGGCTCCTTTTCCCATACAATCATGTCCATCTTATTTGGCATTAGAGAAATCGGGTTCAGCTGAAAAAGAATAGGAAACAAGTATCGCCAAGCATCGGGCCAAACCCATCTATTTTCATGGATAACATCAGCCACTTTTGAGTAAATATTTAACCCTTCTCTATTTATTTGTCTAGGGGTAATATACGAGCTCAGAGGACACCGATCACACCACTTATCATGCCATAAGAACGTTTGCTCGCCATTACCTATTTTGGAGACAAAGAAACTTCGAACAATTGGTCTTAGTTGAAGCAATTTCCTCCAACTCCAACAATTGTTTATTTTTGTAGGAATATCCCAAAAACTTCGACCTTGCAAGTGATACGAGTACACCCATTCAACCTAAAGAGATCGTCTATGAGAAAGAATGCTATATATATGGAACGCCATTAAAGCTTTATTAACGTCGGTAATGCGTCTAATCCCCAAGCCGCCTGTGACACCTGTGTCACTTCAACCATCAAACAAATGCCAAACCAATGAAATATTGTATTTCATACTTGGGATTTGTAAAAATATGTGTATCATTTGCACATATCAACTCTTGTTCGATTTTAAGCTTTAAATCGCTTTCTGGAGGGTTATACGCGCTCTGATGCGTAAATATAACCAATTTAATCCAACGAACACTCCGGAATAGTGAAATAGGCTTAACATACCTTAAATAACCTTTACATAACTTAGAAATAAGTTTTGAAGGCTTTGGTATGGCAAAAACAAGTTAATTCGCTTATAGGGACTAAACTTGACAAACTGCGAAAGTATGCCAATTTGAACTGTAACAGACATTCCGGAACATGACCATAAGTTAAACATACCATAAATATCCTTTACATAGATTAGAAATAGGCTTTGAGGGGTTAGGTGTGCTAAAATAAACTTTTGGGTCATTCAGGGACTAAAAGTGTCAAAAAGTGCACAAGTTTGCATTTTCGCGCATAACTTACGTTCTGAATACATCCGGACATCCAAAAATTTATGTAAGCATGACTATATTATGCTTTAGTGTTTGGCTTGCCAAAAATCCATTCGTTGCGTCATTTGGATCGTTTTTCGCACTTATGCGCATTCCGTCGTAATTAAGCGAACATCGCGTTCGTACGACCAAACGAACCAACATCCGACATATTTTTGAGCATGTTTCATGTCCACAATGTTTAGGCATCATTTTAGGGCCTTAAAGTTGGCTTTACGGGCCTTGGAAGTGTCGGGAATGGCCTTAAACACGTGCAGGGACTGAAACTGTCATTTCTGAAAGTTTGTGCTGATCAGACATGGCCAGGCGGCCCGCCTCAATTCCTGGTGTATCCTCACGCGGGCCGCGTCAGCCTCTCTGATCAGATAATATCGAACAGTCAGCATGTTCCAGCTGTTTTAACCACAACCACAAGCTCACAACTTGCCTATTCAGCTGATAAGGACCAATTTAAGCCACCACAACTTTGCAACACATGTACGGATAGGATTCGAGCACGGTTTCCATGAAATGATCTTAACGGTTACCCGAAAACTATAAATACCCCACCCCCATTGCTTTAAAATCACTAGAATTTTGATCTTAGAAACTCTAAGTTGAAACCATTGTTTCATACCTGAGATTCTTGGATCGAGATTAGCATTCGGGGACCCTTCGTAAGTATTCTTTCGTTCTTTTCTTTATTTTATTGCTTTTCGAGTCCGAAAGTCAAACTTTGTTTGACTTTCAGCGTTGACCAGCTTATGGTCAATGCGAAGTTCGTTTGAACTTCGCAACGTGATTGTAATCACGATGGTTATAGTCCCTTGGGACTATGCCTACTGATTACCACGTTGTCTAGGGTCGTAGGGTAAGCGATCTGATAAATCGCTTATACCTTCGAACCCGACCCAGTTTGGTCGATCATTAGGATCCGACCAAATACATTAGGTGACCATAGTGTATAGGGAATAACCTTCCGAGGTTATACCTTATGGTCACAACGTTTAAGTAGTTGTATGATAGGTAGTTTATATGCCTTAGGTAAATTACCAGAATACCCTTTTCATGTATAATTGGTAATTAAGCATATGTAACCTAAACGTTTGTCACATAACTGATTATGTAACATGTTTAGGCATATAACACTTGTCATAGGACTAGTTAGGCGGTCCGAGTGCGCTTTTGCGCGCACAACGCGTTAAAGTAGCATAAGCTACCTTAATGGGTCGCGATGGGTCGAAAACACATAGGATAGGTTTCATTTAGTATGTAGGCTTTGTTAAACCATATGACATGAGTCTCTATACTCGTTTGGTTTACGAACCCTCATTCTATCTAAATCCTCCGATTTAGGTCCGGTTTATTAACATAGTTACCTATAATAGGTGCCGTTTGATATCCGTGATCTCTAGCATTGTTTGGTTGATATACAAGGACTCCTAAGCACTCTCAAGTGAGTACATAGTTCCCCTATTTTATTGTTTTCCAAACTGTTTTGGGGTGAAGCATGTGTACCTATCTGTTACTTTCGTGTTTTCCAAAAGTATAATTGATTATACATGTTATTACTTATCTATTGACAAATTGAATGACTATCTATGATTTAAGCATTGATTTCTCAAAGAACATAAAATAAAATGTTGAATTGTACTTATTTTATGTTCACCAGACCGATTGTTAGTATGATATAGCGCTATAGGATTTGACACCCCATTCCTGTTGTCATGGAATGTCTGAAACCAATTTGTTGCTCCATCCAAATAGGGATTGCCTTTGTGGTATTTCTATAGTCTCAAAGGTGTATTTTGATGCACCAGGTCTGAATGAATTCTCAAATCACACTATTAAAGTATAGTTTGATATACTCTCATGTGTGGTATTGTACAAAACCAACATATATTTTGTTAATCATCCAAAGCATATTTTGATATGTTATTTACAAAACCAAAACATAGTTTAATATGTTATTTATCACATCTAAAGCATATTTTGATATGTTATTTATGAAACCAAAACATAGTTTAATATGTTACTTACAAATCCAAAGTATACTTTTAATATGCTACTATAAGGTTATTTGTTTAATCTTACATTTATTTATACAAATCACATTGGTTACACATTACATGACTTACATCTTGACATAAACATTTGACACATTATTCAATACGTTTGGCAATTGGTTTAAACATAGACATCTTACATTGTTTGGTTTGGTTTGAGTAAGTGATTTGAATAACGAGGCGTGTGTAATATGATACAAGCATGGTGGATACGCCGCTGGTACTTCCTATATATAAGTGTTTGTATGGTATTACATATTGTATCGTTATCTGAATCATTTCAGTTTGAGACACATTACATTTTATACAAATAACATACTTTTCACAAGACATTGTTTTACAAAACAGTTTATCTTATACAACTCATTTACATGGTTATTCATTTAACCTTGAATTTACTTACACATATCAACTGATCTTATCGTTTTTCAAATGATTTACAAAACAAAGCAAACTACAAGGTTCATGACTAAACATTTTCTTAAACATAAGTCATGAATCTTATTTCACAAAACCTATGTATCTCACAGGAATTTTTATGCTGACGTACCTATTTTTACACATGTTTCAGGTACTGCTTTGCAATGATTGTTGATATATGCTACACTTAGGATGGACTCGTGCCTTAGCGACTTTAAAACTTGGAAGATCATAGTTGTACTTTTGATTGTACTAAAACAATGAGTTCATTTATTCAATAAAACAGAATTTATTTATGCCATGGTTATGAAACAATAATTCTGTTACAACACTCCCCGACGTTTCCGCCATGTTTAGTTGCTTTACGTGGTCGGGGTGTGACAGAAAAGTTGGTATCAGAGCCAATGGTTATAGGGAATTAGGTTATTAGTAATACTTTGACCTAGTCTATAACCTTCTTAGGACCCTAACGCGAGTTTACTTGCGTTTAGTCATAAAACAATACTGTCACCTATCCTTAGGCGACGACCACAACAAGAACATAAATTTCTATCCTGCTTTGAAAACTAATCATCTGTTCTAGGATGATTGATTACTAGGTTTTGAACCCTCTGTTATAAGGTTTTGAACCCCTTTAAGTTTTCAAAAATCTCGTCAAGGTTTTGGGTTTTAAATAATGTGAACACGTGCAAACTGGAAGGGTGAATGCCTGTATTCTGGGTTTTCTGTCTAGGCAAGCACTTCGTATATATCTCATCAGACGCGAGACCAGTTGTGCTTACCTGGGAATTCTTGGGATGAGTGTTCACTTATAGGCGAGCATGTCTTCGTGATACATTATTTTTGACCCATTTACTTTGATTAGTCACTGTGTGTAGTTTGTTTGCTTTGTAATGCGAACAAATGACCACTATCCTTGCTTTCATCAGATTTGTTTCATCTCATTCTTTTCGTCTAATTCTCTCACTCGTTTCCTTTCATGTTTCCTCTTTTAGAATGCCTCCTCGACGTGAAAATCAGATGGCGAATGCCGAACTAGCGGAAATCATTGCGCAGCAAATGGCTGTTGCCTTCCCAAATCTTTATGCTCAAATGATGCAAGCCATCAACAACAACAATGCTCCATGCAATTTCAAGAATTTTAACTCGGCTAAACCGCTCAAGTTTAGTGGTTCTGAGGGAGCAACTGGGCTTCTACAATGGTTCGAGAGCATTGAGAATACCTTCCGTCATGTTCAGTGTCCTGAAAATCGCAAGGTCGAGTTTTCTTCAAGTGTGTTTCAGAAGAGGGCTCTCACATGGTGGAACGGGGTGATGAGAGACCGCGGTGCTGAGGTTGCATTAGCACAGACTTGGGCTGAGCTTAGGGCTCTTATGATGAAGGAGTTTTGCCCTCGTCATGAACTGCGAGCTTTGGAGAGGGAGTTTGATGATTTGAAGCAAGACAGTGGCGAGCATCGAGCTTATACTGACCGTTATGAAGAATTGCGCCTTTTGTGCCCTGCTATGGTTACTCCTGTGGATAAGGCGATCGAGAAATATACTGATGGTCTTCCTGACCTAGTTCAGGATATTGTTACTGGCAGCAACCCTACTACTGTCAGACAAGCCATTGAACTGTCTGCCACCCTAACTGAATCCCACATCAGAAAGAAAAAGCTATTTCGAAAGGGCGACTCAAGACCATCTGACAAGACTGCTCAAGTGGAACCAAAGGAAGAACATGCTGAGGTATCCAAGAAGAAGAAGCGCAAAGCCTCTCAAAACTATGCTGTAACTGCTCAAGACAAACAGGTTGCAGCAAACCAACCAGCACAACCTCGCAAAAGGCAAAACTATGTTGGTACCGCACCTTTGTGCAACAAGTGCAACCGTCATCATCTAGAGCAAGAGCAGTGTCACAAATGTACCGACTATGGGCGGTTGGGACATTTGATCAATGTTTGTCGTTATGCAAATCAAGCTGCTGCAAACCCTGTGCTGTTCAAGCACGGTTCCCTCCGGGGTCATGTTATAACTGTGGTGACCTTACCCACTACAGGAACAATTGCCCAAGACTTGTTAACATACCTCCAGCACGTGGAAGAGTGTTTAACATCAATGAGGCAAACATGAACAATGATGCGGCAGTGAACAACTAGTGTTTTGTTATTTCCCTTGGTTGTTATCTTTGACGTTTAAAGACAAGTCAGTTGTTATATAAATAAAAAGTCATCGTTTTTATTTTTGCAAAACTGATACAATTGTGTGAATGTTTGATACAACCTTATGATGTCAACCCAAAGACAAACTACTCGTATGGTCCTGTCATTTTATGATCACTTGTGATCTCTCCAAGAACCTTAAACACTTGTTTCTTTTAAGAAACAAAGCCAAACTCTTATTGAGAATCCTTCTATCTTTATAGATGGATCCTTGGAAATGATTAAAGTACCAAATGAAATTCATGGATTGGATTTCTATTGTGCTTTAAATTATCCATCCTCAAATACAACAAATTAAAGAATCAAGTTAACTAATTATGTGCTTATGTGTTTTCTTACATGTTTTGTGGTTGTATGTGATCCATCCAAATCCTCGTAGAATCTTTCATATCTCATACGAGAGATTGATAATAGGATATCCAAAGTTACTATCTTAAATCCTTAATGGACTTTTACGTTGTAGTCAAGTCCCTCGGGTTTTAAAGTACTATTCTATAATTGGACCCTTGGGTGGTCTAGTTAAACAGATTGATTTTGAAAATCTGATTAGAAATATCATGTGATGATATATTTGAAAAGATCCCTTAAGTGGTCTATTTAAGGAGATCGTACGACGGTCTAGTTAAGAAGATCATGTGTTGATCTAGTTAAAAAGATCGTTCGTTGATTTAGTTAAAAAGATCCTTTGGTGATCTAGTCAAGTCGCTTCATGTTTATTCAGTTGATTTTTCCACTACACATTATGAAATGAACTGTGCGGACTGTGCAAGGGATTACGTAATTATGGAGGCCTACATAATTATGCAAGTCAGTGTACAGAAACCACAAGAAGTTTTGTCATGTGTTAAGACCTAAAGTGACGAGAATAATGATACGGGAGAAGTCTCGGACTTTGACCGATGTCATTTATTCTCACACTTCCCAATTCTTATTTCAAGCACACACAAGTTTCCTATGATAAGTCTTCATAAGAAACGTTCTTCTGTCCGTAGTTCAAAAATTCCATGTTCTATTACAACAAGGAATTCACTTTGAGGGTTAACAAATTCGCTAAGAGTCCTAACATGACCCAGAGTATTACTTAAGGGTTCAATGGATCTATTAGAAGGCGAAATCGTCACAGCTGTCTTCACAAGTTTCCTCTAGAATTAAATTTCGGGACGAAATTTCCTAAAGTAGGGGAGACTGTGACACCTGTGTCACTTCAACCATCAAACAAATGCCAAACCAATGAAATATTGTATTTCATACTTGGGATTTGTAAAAATATGTGTATCATTTGCACATATCAACTCTTGTTCGATTTTAAGCTTTAAATCGCTTTCTGGAGGGTTATACGCGCTCTGATGCGTAAATATAACCAGTTTAATCCAACGAACACTCCGAAATAGTGAAATAGGCTTAACATACCTTAAATAACCTTTACATAACTTAGAAATAAGTTTTGAAGGCTTTGGTATGGCAAAAACAAGTTAATTCGCTTATAGGGACTAAACTTGACAAACTGCGAAAGTATGCCAATTTGAACTGTAACAGACATTCCGGAACATGACCATAAGTTAAACATACCATAAATATCCTTTACATAGCTTAGAAATAGGCTTTGAGGGGTTAGGTGTGCTAAAATAAACTTTTGGGTCATTCAGGGACTAAAAGTGTCAAAAAGTGCACAAGTTTGCATTTTCGCGCATAACTTACGTTCTGAATACATCCGGACATCCAAAAATTTATGTAAGCATGACTATATTATGCTTTAGTGTTTGGCTTGCCAAAAATCCATTCGTTGCGTCATTTGGATCGTTTTTCGCACTTATGCGCATTCCGTCGTAATTAAGCGAACATCGCGTTCGTACGACCAAACGAACCAACATCCGACATATTTTTGAGCATGTTTCATGTCCACAATGTTTAGGCATCATTTTAGGGCCTTAAAGTTGGCTTTACGGGCCTTGGAAGTGTCGGGAATGGCCTTAAACACGTGCAGGGACTGAAACTGTCATTTCTGAAAGTTTGTGCTGATCAGACATGGCCAGGCGGCCCGCCTCAATTCCTGGTGTATCCTCACGCAGGCCGCGTCAGCCTCTCTGATCAGATAATATCGAACAGTCAGCATGTTCCAGCTGTTTTAACCACAACCACAAGCTCACAACTTGCCTATTCAGCTGATAAGGACCAATTTGAGCCACCACAACTTTACAACACATGTACGGATAGGATTCGAGCACGGTTTCCATGAAATGATCTTAACGGTTACCCGAAAACTATAAATACCCCACCCCCATTGCTTTAAAATCACTAGAATTTTGATCTTAGAAACTCTAAGTTGAAACCATTGTTTCATACCTGAGATTCTTGGATCGAGATTAGCATTCGGGGACCCTTCGTAAGTATTCTTTCGTTCTTTTCTTTATTTTATTGCTTTTCGAGTCCGAAAGTCAAACTTTGTTTGACTTTCAGCGTTGACCAGCTTATGGTCAATGCGAAGTTCGTTTGAACTTCGCAACGTGATTGTAATCACGATGGTTATAGTCCCTTGGGACTATGCCTACTGATTACCACGTTGTCTAGGGTCGTAGGGTAAGCGATCTGATAAATCGCTTATACCTTCGAACCCGACCCAGTTTGGTCGATCATTAGGATCCGACCAAATACATTAGGTGACCATAGTGTATAGGGAATAACCTTTCGAGGTTATACCTTATGGTCACAACGTTTAAGTAGTTGTATGATAGGTAGTTTATATGCCTTAGGTAAATTACCAGAATACCCTTTTCATGTATAATTGGTAATTAAGCATATGTAACCTAAACGTTTGTCACATAACTGATTATGTAACATGTTTAGGCATATAACACTTGTCATAGGACTAGTTAGGCGGTCCGAGTGCGCTTTTGCGCGCACAACGCGTTAAAGTAGCATAAGCTACCTTAATGGGTCGCGATGGGTCGAAAACACATAGGATAGGTTTCATTTAGTATGTAGGCTTTGTTAAACCATATGACATGAGTCTCTATACTCGTTTGGTTTACGAACCCTCATTCTATCTAAATCCTCCGATTTAGGTCCGGTTTATTAACATAGTTACCTATAATAGGTGCCGTTTGATATCCGTGATCTCTAGCATTGTTTGGTTGATATACAAGGACTCCTAAGCACTCTCAAGTGAGTACATAGTTCCCCTATTTTATTGTTTTCCAAACTGTTTTGGGGTGAAGCATGTGTACCTATCTGTTACTTTCGTGTTTTCCAAAAGTATAATTGATTATACATGTTATTACTTATCTATTGACAAATTGAATGACTATCTATGATTTAAGCATTGATTTCTCAAAGAACATAAAATAAAATGTTGAATTGTACTTATTTTATGTTCACCAGACCGATTGTTAGTATGATATAGCGCTATAGGATTTGACACCCCATTCCTGTTGTTATGGAATGTCTGAAACCAATTTGTTGCTCCATCCAAATAGGGATTGCCTTTGTGGTATTTCTATAGTCTCAAAGGTGTATTTTGATGCACCAGGTCTGAATGAATTCTCAAATCACACTATTAAAGTATAGTTTGATATACTCTCATGTGTGGTATTGTACAAAACCAACATATATTTTGTTAATCATCCAAAGCATATTTTGATATGTTATTTACAAAACCAAAACATAGTTTAATATGTTATTTATCACATCTAAAGCATATTTTGATATGTTATTTATGAAACCAAAACATAGTTTAATATGTTACTTACAAATCCAAAGTATACTTTTAATATGCTACTATAAGGTTATTTGTTTAATCTTACATTTATTTATACAAATCACATTGGTTACACATTACATGACTTACATCTTGACATAAACATTTGACACATTATTCAATACGTTTGGCAATTGGTTTAAACATAGACATCTTACATTGTTTGGTTTGGTTTGAGTAAGTGATTTGAATAACGAGGCGTGTGTAATATGATACAAGCATGGTGGATACGCCGCTGGTACTTCCTATATATAAGTGTTTGTATGGTATTACATATTGTATCGTTATCTGAATCATTTCAGTTTAAGACACATTACATTTTATACAAATAACATACTTTTCACAAGACATTGTTTTACAAAACAGTTTATCTTATACAACTCATTTACATGGTTATTCATTTAACCTTGAATTTACTTACACATATCAACTGATCTTATCGTTTTTCAAATGATTTACAAAACAAAGCAAACTACAAGGTTCATGACTAAACATTTTCTTAAACATAAGTCATGAATCTTATTTCACAAAACCTATGTATCTCACAGGAATTTTTATGCTGACGTACCTATTTTTACACATGTTTCAGGTACTGCTTTGCAATGATTGTTGATATATGCTACACTTAGGATGGACTCGTGCCTTAGCGACTTTAAAACTTGGAAGATCATAGTTGTACTTTTGATTGTACTAAAACAATGAGTTCATTTATTCAATAAAACAGAATTTATTTATGCCATGGTTATGAAACAATAATTCTGTTACAACACTCCCCGACGTTTCCGCCATGTTTAGTTGCTTTACGTGGTCGGGGTGTGACAGAAAAGTTGGTATCAGAGCCAATGGTTATAGGGAATTAGGTTATTAGTAATACTTTGACCTAGTCTATAACCTTCTTAGGACCCTAACGCGAGTTTACTTGCGTTTAGTCATAAAACAATACTGTCACCTATCCTTAGGCGACGACCACAACAAGAACATAAATTTCTATCCTGCTTTGAAAACTAATCATCTGTTCTAGGATGATTGATTACTAGGTTTTGAACCCTCTGTTATAAGGTTTTGAACCCCTTTAAGTTTTCAAAAATCTCGTCAAGGTTTTGGGTTTTAAATAATGTGAACACGTGCAAACTGGAAGGGTGAATGCCTGTATTCTGGGTTTTCTGTCTAGGCAAGCACTTCGTATATATCTCATCAGACGCGAGACCAGTTGTGCTTACCTGGGAATTCTTGGGATGAGTGTTCACTTATAGGCGAGCATGTCTTCGTGATACATTATTTTTGACCCATTTACTTTGATTAGTCACTGTGTGTAGTTTGTTTGCTTTGTAATGCGAACAAATGACCACTATCCTTGCTTTCATCAGATTTGTTTCATCTCATTCTTTTCGTCTAATTCTCTCACTCGTTTCCTTTCATGTTTCCTCTTTTAGAATGCCTCCTCGACGTGAAAATCAGATGGCGAATGCCGAACTAGCGGAAATCATTGCGCAGCAAATGGCTGTTGCCTTCCCAAATCTTTATGCTCAAATGATGCAAGCCATCAACAACAACAATGCTCCATGCAATTTCAAGAATTTTAACTCGGCTAAACCGCTCAAGTTTAGTGGTTCTGAGGGAGCAACTGGGCTTCTACAATGGTTCGAGAGCATTGAGAATACCTTCCGTCATGTTCAGTGTCCTGAAAATCGCAAGGTCGAGTTTTCTTCAAGTGTGTTTCAGAAGAGGGCTCTCACATGGTGGAACGGGGTGATGAGAGACCGCGGTGCTGAGGTTGCATTAGCACAGACTTGGGCTGAGCTTAGGGCTCTTATGATGAAGGAGTTTTGCCCTCGTCATGAACTGCGAGCTTTGGAGAGGGAGTTTGATGATTTGAAGCAAGACAGTGGCGAGCATCGAGCTTATACTGACCGTTATGAAGAATTGCGCCTTTTGTGCCCTGCTATGGTTACTCCTGTGGATAAGGCGATCGAGAAATATACTGATGGTCTTCCTGACCTAGTTCAGGATATTGTTACTGGCAGCAACCCTACTACTGTCAGACAAGCCATTGAACTGTCTGCCACCCTAACTGAATCCCACATCAGAAAGAAAAAGCTATTTCGAAAGGGCGACTCAAGACCATCTGACAAGACTGCTCAAGTGGAACCAAAGGAAGAACATGCTGAGGTATCCAAGAAGAAGAAGCGCAAAGCCTCTCAAAACTATGCTGTAACTGCTCAAGACAAACAGGTTGCAGCAAACCAACCAGCACAACCTCGCAAAAGGCAAAACTATGTTGGTACCGCACCTTTGTGCAACAAGTGCAACCGTCATCATCTAGAGCAAGAGCAGTGTCACAAATGTACCGACTATGGGCGGTTGGGACATTTGATCAATGTTTGTCGTTATGCAAATCAAGCTGCTGCAAACCCTGTGCTGTTCAAGCACGGTTCCCTCCGGGGTCATGTTATAACTGTGGTGACCTTACCCACTACAGGAACAATTGCCCAAGACTTGTTAACATACCTCCAGCACGTGGAAGAGTGTTTAACATCAATGAGGCAAACATGAACAATGATGCGGCAGTGAACAACTAGTGTTTTGTTATTTCCCTTGGTTGTTATCTTTGACGTTTAAAGACAAGTCAGTTGTTATATAAATAAAAAGTCATCGTTTTTATTTTTGCAAAACTGATACAATTGTGTGAATGTTTGATACAACCTTATGATGTCAACCCAAAGACAAACTACTCGTATGGTCCTGTCATTTTATGATCACTTGTGATCTCTCCAAGAACCTTAAACACTTGTTTCTTTTAAGAAACAAAGCCAAACTCTTATTGAGAATCCTTCTATCTTTATAGATGGATCCTTGGAAATGATTAAAGTACCAAATGAAATTCATGGATTGGATTTCTATTGTGCTTTAAATTATCCATCCTCAAATACAACAAATTAAAGAATCAAGTTAACTAATTATGTGCTTATGTGTTTTCTTACATGTTTTGTGGTTGTATGTGATCCATCCAAATCCTCGTAGAATCTTTCATATCTCATACGAGAGATTGATAATAGGATATCCAAAGTTACTATCTTAAATCCTTAATGGACTTTTACGTTGTAGTCAAGTCCCTCGGGTTTTAAAGTACTATTCTATAATTGGACCCTTGGGTGGTCTAGTTAAACAGATTGATTTTGAAAATCTGATTAGAAATATCATGTGATGATATATTTGAAAAGATCCCTTAAGTGGTCTATTTAAGGAGATCGTACGACGGTCTAGTTAAGAAGATCATGTGTTGATCTAGTTAAAAAGATCGTTCGTTGATTTAGTTAAAAAGATCCTTTGGTGATCTAGTCAAGTCGCTTCATGTTTATTCAGTTGATTTTTCCACTACACATTATGAAATGAACTGTGCGGACTGTGCAAGGGATTACGTAATTATGGAGGCCTACATAATTATGCAAGTCAGTGTACAGAAACCACAAGAAGTTTTGTCATGTGTTAAGACCTAAAGTGACGAGAATAATGATACGGGAGAAGTCTCGGACTTTGACCGATGTCATTTATTCTCACACTTCCCAATTCTTATTTCAAGCACACACAAGTTTCCTATGATAAGTCTTCATAAGAAACGTTCTTCTGTCCGTAGTTCAAAAATTCCATGTTCTATTACAACAAGGAATTCACTTTGAGGGTTAACAAATTCGCTAAGAGTCCTAACATGACCCAGAGTATTACTTAAGGGTTCAATGGATCTATTAGAAGGCGAAATCGTCACAGCTGTCTTCACAAGTTTCCTCTAGAATTAAATTTCGGGACGAAATTTCCTAAAGTAGGGGAGACTGTGACACCTGTGTCACTTCAACCATCAAACAAATGCCAAACCAATGAAATATTGTATTTCATACTTGGGATTTGTAAAAATATGTGTATCATTTGCACATATCAACTCTTGTTCGATTTTAAGCTTTAAATCGCTTTCTGGAGGGTTATACGCGCTCTGATGCGTAAATATAACCAGTTTAATCCAACGAACACTCCGAAATAGTGAAATAGGCTTAACATACCTTAAATAACCTTTACATAACTTAGAAATAAGTTTTGAAGGCTTTGGTATGGCAAAAACAAGTTAATTCGCTTATAGGGACTAAACTTGACAAACTGCGAAAGTATGCCAATTTGAACTGTAACAGACATTCCG